>NDXB01015335.1:114044-168325 GCA_002631895.1 Agapornis roseicollis | reverse complement strand
CATGTTATGAAGATGATTTACTGAAAAAAAAAAAAAAAAAAAAAAAAAAAAAAAAACCACAAACCACCAAAAAATCTCACAAACCTATTCACTTACACAAAGAAAAGTCATACTGTAGTTTTACGGTTGCAAAACCAATATAATACCATAATATGATGTAATTATAATGCAATTTTCTATAAACTTAGCCCAGACATGCTTACTTAAAATGGCTGTTAGATAACCTATTTCCTCATTAGGGAAGCTGAAGGTGATCAAGTATCCACTTGAAAATGCACAAAACTGGTATTAGCAAAATGCTGGCGACTTGCAAATGACTGGAGTTTCTTTTATGTCCTTCAAATATTTACATTTATAATTAAGTTCTAGGTGTTCACTAGCAGCCAGTGACACACAATTCCCTCCTCCTTTCTACGCACTGTTCAAAGAGGTTTTGGTGATAAAACACTAAAGATGTAAGTTACAATAATTTACTTGTATAAAGAGAAAAAACACACACACAAATAACCAACACAAACATAGGTTTCCCATAAAACTGCTAAGGTGAAGAAATTAAAAAAAAAAAAATCCAGACATACAGTTTTATCATCCATATACACATTTCTGATAGTCACTATACATTTCCAATAACAAACCTTTGATTGCTGTATCACCATCACTGAGGGCCTGCAGACAGACATCTTTATTTCCAACATCCTCAAATCTCAGAAACAGTACATAATCTTGTTTTGATGATGAGTCATGCGCTCCAAAGTCTCTTTGAAATTTTCTGGAGGATCCACAATCTCTAATTACAAGATGGGGAAAAACACAAAGTGCCAAACTCCAACCCACAAAAAAAAAAAATCAAGCCCTATTTTCATTAATCAGTCTGGCGGTTGGATGCAGTTTGAACAAATGGCCTTTATATTTCTTTTCAGACAGTGGAACAGCAACAAATTTAAACTCAACAGTACCTGTATGCTTATTATACTAGTCATTTGACATCTTGTCCAGTCTACAACAGTTTTCTAAACTAATACTACATGCATAATAACCACCTATAATTATAGTTTAAGTATGGGATATAGCTAGAGAGCATTTTCTTTTTCTTTTCCTTATCTTCAAAAGAAATGTTGCTTAATGCCTTTTTTTTTTTTTAATGGAACAAAATTAGTCCAAAATGTTTTGGTCTCTTGGTGATGATATATATATTCTCTCAAAATTCTGCACATGTAGTATATCTTTATGAAATAAATCTGCAGTCATTAAAAAGACACTTAATCTGCCACTGTAAAACTCTCTCAACAATCTTTAAAGATTTAACATACTTAAGGAGAGCTGCAGTTAGTTCCCTTGGCAAAATATAATAAAATTCTTGTTCTCGCAAAAAGAGCTTAACCAATTCTTGGTTCAAATAAACCCTGTCGTGGTTTAAACCCAGCCACACAGCTTGTTCACTCACTCAACCCCCCTTTCTTGCCCTCCCCCTACTCCTGGAGGGATGGGGAGGAGAATCAAAAGAATGCAACAACCACAGGTTGAGATAGGAACAGTTAAGTAACTAAAGTATAACACAAATCACTACTGCTACCACCAATAATCATAATGATAAAGGAAATAACATGGGAAAAAAATACAGCATCTCACCAACCACCGACAGATAACTCACGATACCACATCCCATCTGAGCGCTGAACACCTCCACCAACCAACCCCCAGAGCACTAGACCTTCCGGGTAACTCTCAGTTACATCCTGGGCATGATGTGCTATGGTATGGAATACCTCTTTGGTCAGTTTGAGTCAGGTGTCCTGTCTCTGCTTCCTCCCAGCCTCCCTCCCTCCCTGGCAGAGCATGAGGCTCACAAAGTGCTTGCTCAGACTAAACATTACTTAGCGACAACTAAAAACACTGGTATTATCAGCTATGTTCCCAGGGAGAGGCAAAACATAAAACCTGTATCAGCTACTGAGAAGGAGAAAAATTGACTGCTACTGCTAAACGCAGGACATAAACCCTTAATGCATTATAAAACCTCTTCCAGATAATCCCTTCAGACTTTACTTCCTCATCTGTCGTACCATGGCAAGCATTTCTTTGAAGACACATAAAATATAAGAAATCATTCATTAAAAATATTGAAGGCACTTTAACTTAAAATCATTACAAAACAGCTTCACCAAATCAGTTTGTATGTATGTGTCTAATTTGGAGTACTCACTCACTTTGGAGTAAAGCACAATGTAACCAAAGACTTCTCATAAGGTAGCAAGGTGCCTTGATTAGGAATGCACAAGATCAAAGTGGAAACATCTACATCTCTTCTTTTATTCTTGAGGCTTAAGTCTTGTAAAGCAGCATCTGTACTCCTCTGAAGATCTGTTCCCTAAAATACAATCAAAATGTAGAATAGTTTAGCCTGTTTTGCTTCCCCTTTTGTATTTGGTATTTGGGTGGGGTTTTAGGGGTTTGTTGGTTTTGTTGTTTGAGGTTCTTTGTTTGGCTGTCTGGGTTTTTTTGGAGGGGTAGTAGTGTTTTTTGACTTACACATACATTTTTATCATTTTCATATCATTCACACATCATCACACAGAAATTCATAACTTAAGTAATAGCACTGACATAGCTACTTAACATGGCCAATTAACCAATTTTTAAGCATCAATCCCATGACAAGGTTTTGAATTCCCTTTTTTAAAGATGATGCTCACTCACAAGATTTCACTGCCTGAGAAAAAGAAGTGAAACCACATTCATAACATCTTAGAATCCCAAAGTATGTTTTGATTTTAAAGCAGGATTTCAAGCAAAAGCATTCAAATAAACCCTAACAAACAAGCAAACAAACCCCACACAGATGCATGGACTGTACTTAATCCTGTTAAGGTTAAGATGTCACAAAGTGAAACAGAGATATCTTGAAAAACTGAAATCCCAGATTATATTATAGGAACATATTTGTTGATTAGACAGAAGTTTCAGAACGCCTATGGATCAGGAAATGGCATGACATAGTAAAAACTACTAGAAGATTAATGTTGAGAAACAAAAAAAGCAAAAGCAGAAGTGAAAACAAGTTTTCAACTGAAATAAAACCCAGAACAGTTTCTTACCATCTCTCCTCCAATGGCATTGTCTTCCAGTACTGCTACCCAGTCCATACACTCAGGACTTTCATTGTATAAAGATATTTGTTCAGTCTTTGAAGACCCAAAGTAAACTGGTCCAAAGTTAATGCATTCCAATATATTTCCACAAGACACTCCTAGAACTTTAAGAACTTGTTCAACCACAACAGCTTTGATCCATACCTCAGTGAAGCCACGACCTTCCAACTCCACTCTGTCGGTAAGAGTAGAAAGCAGCAATAGATAATGTAGGAAAGTGTTAGAAATAATTCACTTGGTTTAATTAAAACCTATGCAAAACTGACCTAAGCACAGCATTCAAATCACTGCCTTTCCATAAATAACCTAACCTGGGGCAGGGGGAAGTTGTACTTGATAAAGTGATACCTAAAAGAGATATTACGATTCAGTAAGAATCATGCATTATATGGTGGATTTCTGGGGGGCTTTTTAAGTTTTTCTGCTTTTTTAATGCTTGAAACAATAGGAATAATATCTCAAAAAAATCAGAGATATCCATAGATAATACACTGCTCTTATTTATGAGAATCTTTGTTTCTAGATACCAATTCTGGTATATATGTAGTAATTTTCTTTTAGGCAACTGGAGCTAAATTTAATCTAATAAGCATAAAAGAACTACTGCTCTTCCTGCCTCAATGCTAGATCTAGATGGTATCACAAAACACCAAAGGACCATAAATACAGGGTACAAATATTTATTATTAGAATTCTAATGGAACAAAACATGTTTGTGCTTGTTGCACAAAACAATTAAATTTACTAATATGCCTATTGTTCTAATAGAATCAACTATCCTTTTAAATAGCCTCTGAGCTGGAAAAAAATAAACATATTCACATAGAACTACACAATCCTGGACAGCAAAGAAAAAGCAAAAAGCATAATGCTTTGCTACCAAAATATTGAAACTCAATAACCAAAGAAAATATCATATGAATAAGGATATAACTGTGGTACAAAATGCAAATATTTTCCTCCCCATCACTCCAATAGAATTTGTCTCCTTTCCTTTCATTTCCTTTTCCAACTAGATACACAAATGACAAATACGAAGAGATAATATTAAGTTAGATGTCTTAATAATTTCAAAAGAAAAACTAGGAAAAAAAAAAAAACACCACAGGCCAACCACATGACCACAACCACACCATTATAATAAAGCAGTACTGAAAAGTACTTTACAGATGGGAATCTACTTTCAAATTCTGGCACTTCTAAAAAAGTTTCTATTCACCAATTGAATGGAAACAAGGTAGGAATTTAAAAATAGTCTATTCTTAAAGGAGTTAGTGGTTGCTAATACATTCTCTCCATTTAACATAAGATACACCAAAGGACAACATGTTTCTCAGACGCCTGAAACACAAAAAGCCAATAGAAAAATAGCAAAGTTAGAGAAGCTAAGAAAAAAAACAAGGAACACAGGATGTATAGAAAGGTAAAATATACAAAAAGCTCTTGATTAATTTTATAATAAGAGATGTGCAAAGAACCTGCATCATTACAACTTATGAGAGAACTTTAATAATGCAACCAGGTACACAATTTATGCATCACTGATTATGTTATCGCCATAGAACATCAAATTAATTTAATAAAAATAAATGTGGATGACAGCAACTGACAACTAGGAGACCAACTGTTTTAGATAAGCAATCATAACAAAGACTAGAATTATTAATGTAATTTATAGAGCTGGATTTCCTCGGTCATACACTCACTTTATCACTTCTTTGATCACTCTGGGTACATCTGTGCAGACCTCCACTTTAACTGTCTTCTTAGATTTTGGCTCTATCACTCCTCTGATAGGTTCTATGTTAAGCAGGATAGCCCCATCATATGACACTTTAAATGTACCTACAAGAAACAGAATAATAAACACAGTATTACACAACAAAGTTGTAAATTTATATTCTTCTATTACACATTTGGAATTACAAAACACATAATGCAGATATGCACAAGTAGTACATTTTCTTGTCAAACAGGAAAACTATTTCTAACAAAGTAGATCATTATTTCCAGCATTTCTTTAAATATTAACCCACATGTCTAATGCCACTTTGCAAGTTGTAATACAAAAAGTATTCATGTTCCAAACAAAAGTGATTCTATAACAAAGCAGCTGTAAGTAACAGCTTATAAGTTACAGGCTGATTTATACAGAGCTCTAGACAGCTACTATAGCCAGAAAGTTAAATGCATAATGCAGTCAACAATGGTTATAACAATGGTTATAACAACAAAGTTATATTTTTTTTTAATGTGAAAAAAATATATTTAACCAGCAGCACTAATTAACTGATATTATATCATAGAAAGCAAGAAATTGCTTCAAAAGTGTAGGAAAAATTCACTGTTTGACCTCAGACAATCCCTGATATGAGAAGCAAAAACAAAGGACTTATTTTGTGCAAGGATAAGACGTGAACTGCAATGCTTGAGTCACAGGCTGGCATACAGCATTTCCTGCTGATACATACAGTTTAAGTGCTGCCTGTTAGTGTGATCCGCTGGGTTACGATTTACAAAGTCTATAGAAACACCTATCCAGCAGCTTTTCCTTTATCTGCCCTCAATACATTCTTCATTAACCACCACTTTCATTCTAATTTTCCATGTCCAATACTGCAGAACTCAATCAGGCAACCTGCATGTATCATGCAACAGCTTATAACTAGAAATAGCTTGTACACAACGTGAGAAATTTCATGTCATGGATATTAGTTATATACACATATGCAGAGTAGGATATCTCATATTTTTTATTTAATTATGATTTCTCAAAGTAAGAAGTTACATATAACTACATACTAAATCTTTAAAATCAAATTCTGTTCTAACTGGACAGTCATCTGGGTTTTGGGGTGAGTTTTTTTTTGGGGGGGAGGGCTGTTTGGGTTTTTTTAATATTGCAATCCATCTCTGTGTTTCCACAATCATGTATTTTCTTTTGATACAATATTTCTGTGGAAATCCATGAAGCACATACTCACACAACCTTGGCCTACTGCAAATAAAAACGTCTTGTGTTTTAATAAACAGCTGTACAAGTGAGGAACAAAAAATAATCAACAGCCTTAAATTTGTTGTTTGAAACTGAGCACAGTTGCTACCCTGCTTCTGGAGAAAGTTGCCTGCAGCTTTGTCCGGTGAAAATGCAGTCAAAGAGGTTACTTGGATCCTATAAGCATTCTTATGTACCATTCTTTGTGTTTCTTCTATTCCTTGGAAGGGTCCCTCACAAAATTTGAAGGATGTGCATGTTTTGAAAGCTCTAAGACTTCAAAAGCTATGGCAGCAAGATAAAAAGATTTCTTGTTATCGTCTGGTAATAAAAACAGCTCAATTCCTGTCCTAGAGGACTTCAGCTCTGAAAGTACAAGGAACTTGTAGTTTTTTATTTAATAGACAGCTATCAGGATCACAGAATCACAAATAAAAAAAGCAAGGGTAGACGTGATTTGCTACTATTTTATTTTGTGCATAGTGATCCAATAAGAAACTGTTAATTCTTTCATCTTTCAGATAGGACTCAAAAAATAGAGAACTCCTAAAATTTGGCAAAGTTCTAAATTTAATTTTTCCTCCCTAAGCAGAAGCAGTACTGCCTATAGAAACAATGGGCCATTTCTAATGCCTTTAGCTACAACATTCATAACTTCCATAACCCACTTGCCCACTGAAGTGTCTACTTGCATAATAGTACATTTTCCAAAGAAATAAAATATTTGTATAATGTAATACATACTAAATATTTACCTGAAGACGATCCATGGTTAGCAATACTAATCTCTTTACTAATTACTTTACTGTTTGCAATCACTGTACCAAAATTAATCTCTGACTCAATTTCCAAGCAACAGCACGGAATCAATCTGCAGAGAAAAAACATGGTTATATGTTCCAAAAACTTGAAAATACCTTTGCATTTTTAAAGAAATTTGGTTAACTACTCCAGTGAAAGAGAGTTCTACTTTTCTCCTAATTTTCCTACCAATGTTTATGCAACTCACTTCAGCAGTATGGTATACAAAGGGAAGATGTAAAAGAGATCCAGCTGTCTATCAAGCTGTTTAATGACTAACTACTGTAGCTTTAAAACATAATAGCTTTAAACAATTGGTCAAAATGGAATTGTCGTGGTTTAAACCCAGCCACGCAGCTTGTTCACTCACTCAACCCCCCTTTCTTGCCCTCCCCTGCTACCAAAGGGATGGGGAGGAGAATCAAAAAAATGCAACAGCCACAGGTTGAGATAAGAACAGTTTAGTAACTAAAGTATAACACAAATCACTACTGCTACCACCAATAATAATAATGATAAAGGACAAGGGAAAANTTGAGATAAGAACAGTTTAGTAACTAAAGTATAACACAAATCACTACTGCTACCACCAATAATAATAATGATAAAGGAAATAACAAGGGAAAAGAATACAGCATCTCACCAACCACCAACAGATAACTCACGACACCCCACCCCAACTGAGCACTGACCAAATACCTCCTCCGATCCCCCAGAGCACTAGCCCTTCCGGGTAAATCTCAATTACCTCCCCGGTCATGACATGCTGTTGTATGGAATACCTCTTTGGCTAGCTTGGGTCAGGTATCCTGTCCCTGCTTCCTCCCAGCCTCCCCTCCTCCCTGGCAGAGCATGAGGCTCATGAAGTCCTTGGTCAGAGTAAAACATTCAAGCAGTAACTAAAAACATTCCTCTTATCAGTTTTGTTCCCAGCTGAAAGTAAAAACACTGCTGCACCAGCTACCATGAAGAAGAAAAAATGACTGCTACTGCTAAACCCAATACAGGCATATGTTTCTATTTAATTTTAAATAATTTAGTACTAATAACTTTAAGTAAGACTAGTTAGTTACATCACAAAGTAAGACTGAAGTTTACGTTCACTGTATTTTATTACCAGCTACCTGAACTAAAATCAGAGAGAAAACATGCATGCCAGCTTCAATTTACAGTCATCTTTTTTTTATAAATACTTTATGTGGCTTCAACAAAACTTATTACAACAGACAGAAGTGGGTAATGACACAAGTTATTTCAATTATTGATTTAAGAGCCTTAGCCAGCATGACAACAAAACTGTATTGGGTACTTCTCAGCCATAACAAAAAGATCATGCTTGTTTCAGGAAACTTGTATTTTAAAGTTTCCAATTTCTCACACAGTCACACCTCTGATCCCACATAAACTGTGTTTGAAATCAATTGGAATTTTACATCAGCACAACAATCTATCTCATCTCCTCTTAACCACAAATAGGAACATGAAGGAACAACTGGCTCATGATCTGTGTCATACAATACTAGAGACTAAATGGACAAGGAATATACATCTCCTTGGCCAAACTAGATAGACCCTGCCTGTATAATATGTTGCATGGGGGAGTAAGGGGGAGGGGAAACAGGGAGAGATGCATGAATGTTATCAACATTATTGTAATCAAATTAGAATGAAGCAAAACCAAAACATAAACTCTTTCTAGAATCTTAAAAGACATTGCCCCAATTAACTATTTACCCTTGTGCTGCTCTGAAAAAAAAAAAAAAGAAAATCTTACTTTTGTAAGAAAACTTACTATTTACTTTCAGTGCAACTGACACATTAATTACATAGCCATAGGTGACTTGTATTAGCAAGCTTTCCACAAGATTAAACTGCTAATAATAACAGCAGCATATGAACTTCTGAACACCATACCCAAGCAGGGGGATATCAACTATCTCATCTTCTATTAAAAGAAGTAGTCTATCTTGAAGATCTTCTTTACTCTTAGGATAATATTCCACAAAAGCTGCAATTCGAAGTCCAGGTGCAACAGGTTTTTCCGGATTTTCCACAATCAATTTAAACTGCAATTAAAAAAAAAAAAATAAAAAAAAAATGAAAAAAAACTAGTTTAAAAAACATACATATGTGGTTCATTGATTTTAAATTCAAAACCAGCTTTAAAATATGTTGGAAAATATGTAGGATTTTATAAACCTTCTTTTCCTATTCAATCAAGTTCAGGCTTTTTACAGTAGGACAGACATAACAAATACTGACACATAAAATTACACCAAAGTGTTAATTTAAAAAAATATAATTTCAAGTCTTTCCAAGAGAGCTTTATCTTTTCCTGCTGTTGCAATAAACCTTCAGCAACACAGAAGTAAGTCAGCTATTCCTCAATGGTGAATCTTTTCAGTACCTCAGAAAGTAGCAAGGATTAAGTCTCAGTTCAAACCAGCAACTAAAGGAGACTGCATCAGAGGTTTCTCTAGGCCTGACTGGCATTCAGCAAATGTCAAGAGGAAGTCCCTCAGATTGTTGAAAAATCTGCTTGAAGGGCCCATGGCACCTCCAATTTTGGGGATCAAGTGAAAGAAAAAAAAAAAACAGAAGCAGCTGTCAGAAGCAGGTTTTCCCTCTCTCAAAAATTCTGGATTTGTTGTTTGGAAGCACCTGCTTATATCCAACAGCCCCCACACATTTTTTCATTGAACAGAATATACAAGTGATCTACTAATACATAGTGGGAAATACAGCAGTTCCCATGTTCCTAGGAAAGCCTCATAGCAAAATCTATAGCTTCTGGAGTGTTTCAATCTCCTTACAATTGACATCACACTATGCACAAAAGGCTTCTGCTATATATGTCCAAATTTATTCATGTTATTTCTAAAAAAGGGTCATCCCAGTATTCTTTAATTTTTCTGTTTTAATTTATGTTTGACATATGCAAACATATCATTTGCTACTTGTTGATTTTATTGTCCAAGCATCCCATTCTATTCCTTTAACATCTTCCTAGCAGTATAAACACTCAACTACAGGAAATTTGTTACATAACATGTATCATGATTATGGGCTCAATTTTGGAAGAGTAACCATCTTTAATTTTGAACTGTGTAAAATTATTTTTGAAAGTTTATTAAACAGCCAAGCATATTCATTTTACACAAGGGAAAAATTAATATGTTGTCCTAAGGCCTTGTAATGAAACCTATGGAAAATCACTTTGTGAGCTAAATTTCCTGAAAGGCATTTCTTGGTCATGCAACATGACAGCTCAAGGAAGGTTATTTTTCAATTCTTGTAATCTATGAATGTAATACCTCTGAACATTTACAGATTAGTCATACACTTCAGAGCCATGTAATCACAGATGGCAGTGTAAGGTCTGTGAATAAGAAAGGTCAATATAACAGACTTTTCTGGAACCAAGCCTGTGATGTGGAACCTTGTCCTCTTAACAGTCAGATTAGTTGTCTCACTCACAATAGCATTAAAATACTCTGCAAAGACATGAGGTACTTACAGAGGTAAAAACTCGTTAAGCTATGATTAACTTTTCCTCTAAAATTGACCCTGCCTTTCCACTTCTGGAGCACATAAAAAATTGATCAGGCTGATGAAAACTAGCAAACCAGAATAAGCACAGCCCTGCCAAATCAACCACACTCAACAGTTTCCAGCTGATTCCAAGAGTCTTCAGTTACACTGTAATAAAAATCAAGCTCCACATCATACAAAGTTTAGTAGGGGTATAAAATGCAGTTTTGGCCACTCTTGCCCTCCAAAAGAAAGGCCAACTACTCAAAACAGCAAAATTATCCAAGTTACTACAAGTGTCTGACAATCGTTTTGAAGACTACCCTGGAATACACATACTCATAGTCCAAGCTGCTGTGAACACAAAGCAACATCAGCTTCTGTTCAACACCCAATGTGAATTTAACCCTTTGATCCTAACTTTGACATAACTAACAGATAATAAACTAGCTAAATGAAAGACCAAAGTAAGAAAGTAAGAAAGTAAAAAAGTAAGAAAGTAAAAAAGTAAGAAAGAAATACCAAAACTGGGTTTTGCTGGGCCCATACAGGATACAAGTCAGGGGCTAAACTGGTTAGAACTGTAAAGATGCATTTGCCTTTAAAAAGTCTGTCTATGCAATGATTTTTCCAGAACTAATTAGATAATATTAACAGTGATCATACCATCTTGAGAAAAGAGTGTAAACCCTTCTTTTCTCAGAAAACTCTCTGCAAGCAAGCATAACAGATGAAGTGTATCACTCAAAAAACTTAGAATATAATACAAAAATAAGATAACAGAGCTATCAATCCGTCCTATGGAAATCCAAGCAAAAACAATTTCAAACACTGTGCCCTTCAGCTGATCTGGAACACTTCTCAGATTTGGTGTTCACAGCGTGGCAAACTCATCAGTTTCTACATAACACTGCATGAAGTAACAAGGAGCTCATGGGCTTCTTGAGGGATAGAATTTCTGGAGACTGCAAAGTCAGCCAGTAAAGTTAAGCAGCATTTTCTACCAACAAAGGACTTTATGTAGTAAAACTTACAAGCAAGTACTTCTACAGAAACTCTGGATTCAACAAACAAGGAAGCTCTCCAAATCACTCACAACCTCAGGAAAATACAATGCTGGGAAGGCTGGAGTTCATTTCATTCTGACTTACAGGCTTCAAATGAGCAGCCTCATTTAAAGCTCTATAAAAGAACATTTTTCAAGTATCACAGAAATGAAACCTACACATTGCCACAAGAAAATGATAAACCAGGATTGACTCCCTCCTTCAGAACTGTCACACAAGAAGCAATTCAGACAACTCTGAGAATTGCCTTTCATTCTTTCTATTTATCCAGTTATTCAACTATTTTAGACTAATCTCCAGTTCACTGGCAAATTTCAGTCAGTTTCATAAGCTGCTCAGACATCCATGAGCCATTTGCCATTTGCAGCACTGAATGCATTTACACCTGCCAAAGCAGCCTCTTACATAGGACTGATAATAAGACAAAGAAGCTATATACTAAGACAAATAAGTTCTAAGAAAAAGAAAAAGCAAAAAATTGTAATGTCAGTAAGTTAATTAAGCAACTTTGCTACTGCTTGTCTAAGCTTAAACCAATAGGAACTGTTTGTGTGCTAAAGATATATACTGGTTAGGACTGCTTCTGTGGTTTGGAAAACTACTGTGAAAGTACTTGTGCATACTCCAAGAGAAAAGTTCAACCTAGAGGAAGACTTTGAGCCTTCATCCTCACAACCACCGTCGACCACCACCAGAGGACAGTACGCATGCTCAAGAAGAGTGGCAGGGTTCCAAGAAGGACCCCTCCTCTTAGAAATCTCATGACTATGTGTATCTAGTAACATAAATCTGTGATAAGCTGGGCAGTGAGCGCACGCGTTAGCAGGACCAATTCCCCACGTGCCTAGTGCTGAATAAACAAATGCCTACTTAGTAATTTTAGCTATTGAGTTTCTCAGCCTCAGGACCTATCAAGGTGGGCAGCCCTTTCTGCAAACCTTCAGTAACAAAAGCTTGGCATTGAAATTTGTTTGGCCTCTGACAATGTTCTCCACTTCAAGGGGGGCACTCATGTGGTAAGCGGAAGGCAGATGTGGTACCAGTTCCTCAGCCAGGACAAGCCCTGGAGGGAGCGACAGAGACCCTCATGCACGCCGGAGTGGTGCGAGGCACTGCACAAACAAGCACAGAGCCAACAACTGACTCGTAAAGACTGGCAAACCTCGGAGACATTAGATCCGCCCGGGCAGGGGCCGTGGGGGCAGACACTCCCCTCCGCTCCCCTCCCGGCCACCCCTCACCTGGGGCCGGCGCGGCGGCAGCAGCTGGAGACGACAGCTCTCCAGCCGCTGGTTCTGGACGCTGAGCGCGGCGCGGTAGCAGTTTCCCGGCAGCGCGTCCCTGAAGCACAATTCGGCCGGGTCGATGCGCACCCCGGCCACGTCCCGCCAGCCACCCGCCATGGCGGCCACTGCGGCCGTCTCACCGGACGCCTGCGCGGCTTGGAAACGATCGCTTAGCAACGGACGCAGGACGCTGATTGGAAGAAAGAGAACGGCTTTTCCATACTCACCAATCGGAAGAGGAGAAACGGGGCAGGGAGGCGGTTAGGGCTCGGCGGGCAGCGGCTCCGGCGGCGTTCGGGTGTCGTTCCACGGACATGGGGTTTGGCAGGAGCTGGAAGGAAATGAAAACCCCAGACCCGCAGTTTTGTAGGTGCACCAAAATGGCCATATCCCATTGGCCTGTATTATTAAGTAAAGGACACCTCCCACTAGACCAGGTTGCTCAAAGCCCTGTCCAGCCTGGCCTTGAACACTGCCAAAGCCAGCTTGGACGGGGTTTTGAGAAACCTGGTCTAGTGGGAGGTGTCCCTGCCCATGGCAAGGGGTTAGAACGACATGATCTTAAGGCCCTTTCCAGCCCAGATCATTCTATGGCTCTATGAAAGAGCTACCTGAGCCCGTGCCTCCTCCCACTTGTCCAGCATGGTCCCTCTGTTCCACCTGAGGAGTTTTCCTGCTGGGAGTCCCCCTCCAACAACAGCCCAGACAGTGAAGGGCAATACAAGCATGGACACTGTTCCTGCCCTGGCTTTCTTAAAGGCAGATTAGGCTGAAACAAAAATGCCTTGATTTATCTTCTGGGCATGCACGTTAATGAAAGACATGGTCTACACAGAGCCAAAGCAGGGCACTAACACACTTGTTAGCTCAGTGTCTGCAGTGCCAGTGACTACACTAATAATTCATTATGTGCATTTACTGAGTGGCGAAAGATGTGTTCCTGTGCTGTATCCCTATGCTGTAATTGAAGTGGTAAAATGAAGTTGACAAGAATCCAGCACTTAGGCAGACTCAGAGCATAATGATCTGTGTTGTGCTTTACCTCAAAATAGCAGAAGCAAGGAGAGGGAACAGTATGCACGCAGAACCTCAAACATCAGTTTAGATTAGCCCAAAGTACTTTGCTTTGAATTACTTCATCCCTTGAAACTGTCTAAGGACCCAAACTATTTATATTTTAAAAGTCAAATATGAGCAGTGCCAACATGGATGACACAGATAGGAGAACTACAAAGTACATGAAAGGCAAAAAGCCTGATTTTAATGGGTGAGGAAACCTGAAGAGACCAAGGAGAGAGGAGAGCCTTGTTTCTATTACTGTGGAAGAACACTCACTGGTTTTTCTGTCCCTGTTAAAAATTCAGGTAATAGCTACCAAGAGTAAGTAGAATCCAGGCATCTGAAAGGAGTTCTTCAGGAAGACTGCTTGAATCTCTTTTATGGCTTGAATCTCTTTTATGTGATTGTACTTAACTGGCACACACAGACAAAGTACCAAGAGTGATGGAAATTCCATCAAAAAGATGATATTTGAATGGAAATTTACTCAAATGTACTAACTTATTTGGTCAAAGTATATCTTTGACGTTCATCTTCAAATGTTNAAAAAAAAAAAAAAAAAAAAGAAAAGAAAGAAAAAAAAAAGACTAAGTTATCAACAGATTAAACTGCTCCGCTTTTTCACTTTAGAGAATGGAGAACACACCTACATAGTTTTTCTGATCCTTGACTGAAATCTTGAGGAAAGTCAAGGGACACAATATCACACCTAATAAATATCTGATCTAAAGAAAGAGAAACCTTCAAAGACTTTATACAGACTTTATGATGGTGCCAAAAAATCACAAGCTCGTTAGCTCATTTTACATTGTGTTATTTCTCTGTTTGCACACTGAACATGAACATTCTGTCTTTATGATCACACAAACCTAATACAAACACATAGTCTTTTTAGAAACAAAACTTGCTTATGGTTTTGCGTTTCAGTTCAGACCTTGCTGGAGTAGAAGAGGATCCCCAGAAGGTCCCTGCCCCCACTACACTATCTGACCCTCCTGGTGTCCTACATTCTCACCTGCTCCCCAGTCTGGTCACTAGCCTTCATTCTGCTAACTGAGATCCATGTAGGGCTTTATAATAACCTGACCTGTGAAACAATCCTGATGTCGTTGGAGGAGGGTGGTCTTTAGGCAAGATAAAGTCTTGGATTCAGAGCACTATTTCATGAACAGTTAAAGCAGACTATCAATAAGGTGGTAACTTTGGGAATGGAGGCTGGAGCAAGCAGCAGAGACGGAAATCTTGAAAAATCAATTATTTCATAAAAGAATTAGCAGCAAAGAACACTGCCTTATTTTCACCTGACTTGATATAGATATGACCATCCAAAATTTTTATCAGTTTAACTAAATTTTTTAAAAACAGATTTTAACTGTGATTTGTCTTGTTTATAGAGGAGCCAAGTTCTGCATTAAAAAAAAAATCCTGATCTCTCTGAAATAGTTTGGCTAGGCTCTCTTCCTCTTCTGCGGATCATTATATCTAAATGCTTACAATTGCCATCATTATGATATCTCTTTATGAAACAACATTAGATAATGGACTCTGCTCCTTCCTTTCCTCAGTTTATGATGGCTTCATAAAATTTTTTATCAGTCACCTAATAATCACCTCCAAAGCAAAAATTATTGTAAAGGACAAGGTGTCTGTTTTGATGACAGACTCTTTGTAACTAGTGCTAGAGTATAGATTCTGTACATCCCTTATCCTTTATCACTAAATCATATGACCACATTAAAAGCAATTTTACTACTGTAGAAATTCATGCTATTTTACAGTGCAGTAAGCTGTACAATTCATACTGCATTCACCTTAGCAGTATCATGATGAATAATAAAGCTTCACAACAAACTTCTCAAAATTGCATTATAGTCATCAGAGTGAATATTATAACCTTATATAAATCTCCACCATACTCCAGTATCTGAGTCACTTCCATCTTTCATAAGCTAGGCTTTCCAGACCTTAAACTTGTTTGACTGCTAATCTGACTATCCTCCCAGGTTCCAGGCAGAAAACCAGAATTGCATTGTTAGTACTTTCCATTTCATAGAAGTAGCTATTTCTAAAAAAAATTAAATAGCCCCAGCTTGTTCAAATCTACACTGGGGCCTCATGTAAAATGAGATGCAGAATCAGAAAGCCATCACCAGTCTGTTTTCCTGCACTGCACAGGGGTAGAAAAATATTAGAAAACATGTATTAAAAAACAGTGAAACCTGAGACACTGATCCTATCTGCCCATCTTCTAAACACTGGCCAGGTTACTTCTCCCCTGACCGAAACATCTATTACATCAGATGTAGCTCTCACTCACCTAGGAATCTCTAAAACCATAGCCAAAACCTTTCAGAAAGAATTCAAGAGTTTAGAAAAAGGGGCAGTTAAAATTATCATAAGGGTGGTTTATTTGACAGTAATTCTGCAACAACAAATGGCAGTGACACCTGAGATAATTAAATTATTTTCAACAAACTGCCACTCATACTGCACTTCTTTGCTGGAATCTGAATCCAGAGGAACTGTGATTTGAACTATGAAGGCTGACCTCTTTATTCTACTTCAGGAGGAACAAATATATTTAGAATATACTGGAAGGAAATAGTGCTATTTATCAGTAAAACAAGTAAAATGTATTTTTTAGGAGTCAGAACCAGACAAAGTCCAAATAATTATGACTAATAAATTATATTCCTTTGCATATAATCTTGCAAATTGCTGCATTTACTGGGAAATGAGAATGTTCAAAATAGCAGATCTGGGCTCTAATTCTCTCTAAAGGTCTCTTATTAAACAAAGTATTCTGTAAGAAGCAAAACTTATGAAGATTTTATTTGCTCTTTTGTCTCAGTGAAACCATCAGTCTTCGAAAAGCACATAAGAATTGACAGTCTGAGATATCCTTCCTTCTCAGATTGGGTTGAAAGGAGTGGGACCAAAATTATATCAAAAATTGAATGACAGAGAGATTGTCAGTTAGACAAGACAAAACAAATGCGTTCCCTTTTCTTTGTTTTAGAGTGACTGTTTAGAAATTGGTAAATTAAAACCCTGTATTGTAAATACACAGAGTCTCCATTATTCAGCAGTATGGTTTGGGGCTTCAGGAGCCACACGCTGAGGGATTATATGTATCTATACAGCAGAAGCAGAGTGGGTTTATCAGTGTACTCTTTCAGTCACAGTATTGCTATAACCCGACAGTACTGATTTGAAGACCAAGGCTAGTACGAGCACACAGTGCTGAGCTGAACATTTTGGTCTTGAGAGCTCACAGCAGTTAGTCCAAAGGTTTGAGCACCAAAGTACAAATGTGTCCTTTGTTTCCTGCAGTCTGCTCCAATGGAAATGCTTTCCGTGTCTGGCATCTTTTTTTAGTCAGAATGTGTGAAAACATCCTCGTTCATGAAAAATTTAGTAACTCTAAAAGCATCCATAACTACTCACAAATACCATGTATTAGACAAATATAAAAATTGCTGGGTAGAAAAAGGAATCATTGAACCACACCAAGAAACATGATGAAGATGTATGTTTCTGAGCTGGGCAGATCATCTCTGATCAAAACAGAACATAGTTATAGAGAAACTGCATATATATAGGTGATAGGAGATTCCAATAAGGGATGGTTTTAAAAAAATCTTTCATATAAATCAGGGGTGCTTTAACAGCTGTCTATAACTTTTGAGGACTCCCATAAAATCATTATATTTACCACACTGAACTAGTACACTTTCCAGTCTGACATCAAGATGTCAACAGCTATTGGCACCAATGAATCACTGGTAGATTTCCACTGCACACGAATAAGATGTGGTTTCCTAAAGATACTAATGGTGAGATTCATCATGCCACACTTCACTACTAAAAAATTAATGTCTAGTCCAAGCTTCCATTATGGTTAGGAGTGAGACAAGTACCTGCAGAGGATAATTATTCCCCACCCCTTACACAAATATTTAAAATGTAATTATATCATATTAGCTTTATGCAGGTCTCCTGCTATTTAGTTACTTAAATAATTTCAAGAATTTTTTTCTTAGGCAGTAATGATAAAATTATTAAGGACCATGTTCAGATATTAGTGAATTTATTTTCTTTTACCTGAAGGATGAAAATTACTGTCTAATCATTTTATGGTAAAATTACATCTATTTTTATTATACCTGTATCTTTTACATTTTATAAGAAATTTATCCAACTTACTTCCTTACAATCCAAGTGCTTAGTAAGATAAATAAAATTTGCAGTCATACTTAATACTTGATTTTTTTCTTCAGGGCTGCTCTGTATCAATCTACTGTTCCTAAAAGTACCCCTCATGAACATCATCAGTTTCCTGTATTACACTAGGAGAGCTCATTTGTCTTCATAAGTTACAGATGAAACAGTACTATCCAATTTAGCTGGGTTCTTACGCAATAACGGCCTTGAAGATCAATAGCAAAGCTTCAGTATTGCATTAAACAGGAATTAGAATAGAATACATCTTGCAGAGCGTCAAAGATACATACTTTGGGGAATTAATGCTACTCAGTAGGTTAACGACACGTTGCATCAACATATGCTTTCTTTTATGAATTTTACAGATTTTTTTCAGATTGCTATTTTAATATTTTATCCCATGCTAAGGAAAAAAGTTGAAACATGGGCATTCAACTGACCTTCATTATTCCATTCATTATTTTAATATCTCTATTCTAATATTTTTTGCTCAGCTTAATCCTGTGTTTATATATATTTTTCTCCTGTCCAGGGTTTCTCCATGTGATTTGCTGTTCCTTTTCTAGTCACCAGCTATTTTTAAATGCTGCGGTTTACCTGCAAATCTATCTGTACTTTTCTTAATGCAGTTTAATATCCTGTCTGTATTGACATTTTGCATAAAGCAGGCATTAAATTGATTTCACTTCACTGACATCCATTCCTCTTTTTGGCTGCTCATATCAACATAGAGGCTACACAGGCCTTCAGCTCCTCCTTTCAACATGCAGTACTTTCACCTTATATACATTTCATTTCAACTGCCATCAAGACCTAATTTATCATCTACAGATATAGCATGTCTATTCATTAAAGTACATTAGATATGTTTGTATTTTAGGATACATATAAAGGGCATTTTGCACTTTCTAATTTTTCCTAGTCATAGTGAAATACATTTTATGAACTGGGGGGGGGAAAAAAAATGACTTGGCAATAAACTTTTTTCAGCAATTTCATTAAGCACCTATATAGTGTACGACAAAATTACATCCATCAGTGCTGTAAGACAAGAACAGAAACAAGCAATGCATAATAAAAGCAGTTATAGAGGTCACCAGTATTAGCAGTCTTGAAAGCTATTCACACAGAGCTAATAGTCTGCGGAACTGTTGCAAACTGAATTTCATTTCTTCAGTGCATATTACTTTCCATTAACTGAAGAGGGATCCACATTCCTGAAATTACAATCAGTAGTCTTTCTATTCTTGGGGGACTTCAACCTACCAGACAGCTGCTGGCTACAGTACAGCAGAGAAGAAACAGTCTAGAAGGTTTCTGGAGTGTGTGGAAGATACTGTCATAGCATCATAGAATAGAATCATAGAATAGTTAGGGTTGGAAAGGACCTTAAGATCATCTAGTTGTAACCCCCCTGCCATAAGCAGGGACACCCCACACTAAACCATGCCACGCAATGTTTAGGACTTGTTTAGGAGACAGTTTGACAGAGTCCCTTGGGAGGCAGTACTGAAAGGCAAAAGAATCCAGGAAGGCTAGATGCTCTTCCAGAAGGAAATCTTCAAGGTGCAAAAGCAGGCCATCCTCATGTGCAGAAAGCAAGCTGGGTAAATCATACGCAAAACATTAATTGGGCAAGCCATGATGAAAGTGTAATTCTACTTAATAAGTTTGCAATATCTATATGCCTAAAAGTGTAGACCCATGAAAATCAAAATACTTTGATAGTGTCTCCTACAGAATTCTTTCTTCAACCCAGAGAACTACCTACCTATACGCAGGCAGATTTCACATTTGCTGGGAGAAGATGTGATTTTGTGAATTTATCTAAACACTTTGTAGCCTCTCAGCACATTCAGTGTGCATTTTGGAAATGCAAGAGTTTCAGAAAACTTTACAGATGCTTTATTATAATTGAATATGCTTGTATCTCTGAGGTCTAGCTGTCTAGATGTTTGGTGAAAGAAAATGTGGAACAAAATTATTTGCAAGTATATTAATTCTTAGGAAATACTAAAACGACCAAAATAAGTTCTTCCCAAACTTCGTAAATACCTTAGGGTGTATGAGAACAATCCGACTTACAGGTAAGAGGCATTTCCAATTGAGACAAAATCCCATTTAAGAGCTACTAATGTAATTTAGCAGACTAATAAATACTTTGATCATACATTGAGAAATCTGCTACAGAGAGCAAAATTCAGCTTCTTACAGTAATTGACTGAAAGTGGTTCCACTTTTGCTGTCATGAGTCCTACCTGGCACAGCAGTGTTAGCAACAGATGGACCTGCTATGGGAGGGGACAGGAAGAAGGAGGTGGCGAAAAGGTAAAGACAAAGGTTGTTCCAGCAGCCAGGCACCTATCCATATACACTGTGAGTTACTGTAGTGTGATCTTCTAATATTTGTGTATTTTTAAATAAACACACTAAGTTTAGCAGTATTTGTTTCTTATGTCTCCATGTGTTCTCAGATGAGATGACCTATGTAAGAGCAAAGCAATTACCATCAAAGAACTATCCCCAGCACTGAGGACATTTATAAATACTTTCTGCAGAGTTTTCTTGATAAACATTTCAGGGTCTTATGTTTTCAAAATAAGCTGAGTATTTGAGGAGAGTGTTTTTATGCTGTTCTCCACTCCCAGCTGTTAGTGAACCTTTTCCAGGATTTATCTTTTATTTTGCACAAATCAGTGGTATGCAGATTTTAAGTCTCCGTCAGTCCTAAGAGGAGGCACTTAGCTGAGCCTATCAGCCACAAGAATAGTAATTCACTAGGGATTTGTATGCATGGTTTATTTCTCATTTGTCTTCCCTTGCAGGCCTCCCAGCACCAAGAACAGCTGTGCACTGAACTGCACAGATCAAGCAAGCTACTATATTTACCACGGTGCTCTTCTCTGTTGCTAAAAAGAGTGGTCAGATGTAGCACAGCACTTTATACTGCTGAATTCTATTATAATATTTTCATATTTTTGTCCACATTCTGAAAATAAATTCATATGCCCAATGCCATTATCTGTTGAGGAAGTATAACAACATTTTAATACAGATTTTAAATTCCCTATATTTGAATTAGGAGCTTACATTTCACAGTGGCATAATTTAACTCAAATTCAGCTTTCAGCAAGCACTGGAACATTTCCCCACAAGTTCTTACCCACAGGGCTAGAAGCTAGCTTACAAAGTTTTTCAAGTTTCTAGCCAAGGACATTATCAACATTTCCTTATAGTAACATCACGAGGCCGGCAGTCCTCCATCAGCCTATGTAGCTTCAGGGACCCAATACCCACAGTGTTTGACACATCTCGTTACATCTTGCCACAGATTGTGAAGCATTTCCTGGTAGTCAGCATAGTTGTCAGTGACTTTCTATAATTTAAGACAAAAAAGGTGTGATATCATCTGATTAGACTTTCAGCAATATAAATGCTGTGTGACTTACTAAGATCTAATAGCTTATTAAATTCCAGTAGTTGGTTTTGTACTAAAATTTATCTTTTAGAGATCCTGGTATAAAGATCTCCAATTCTGATGTAATTTTAGTCTTTGTTTGATTCCAATAATTAGTTATCCTTACTGCCCCTTCTTCATTCACTCTACTGTCCTATATCAGGGTCCACCACCTATAGATGTGTCTCTAAATCTGAGATCCATGACTGCAGGTAAAGACACTCTTATGGCTGCACAGGTAATTAGGGACATCAAGAGTAGCTTTATTGACACTTTGAATAGTAGACCTTTGTTCTGGCATTTTAAATATATCACTGGCATTCCAGAAATCTCTAATTAGCCTAATCTTAGTTATATTCAGTCTCCACTTTAAAACTAGAAAGGCCAAGGACACATAAGCATAAAAATAGCCCACTAACATGTAGCTAAAATTTACAACTGCAAGTTCCAGATTTGAAAGACATTAGAAATTTAAAGTCTTTGTCATTCCAAAGTATTTAAACATTCTGGATGAAAGATAAACAAATGTGAATGTAAAAAATGCTACAAAAATGCCTGTATAAGTAACTTCTTACTCCTACACCACCAAGAGCACAATTGAAGCATAATTTGGGATCATTTCAATTGCATGTACTAGGGAAGTCTGCTGGAGGTTTGCTAAAATTTTCGGCACAAAGTTCTTGAAGTAGCTGAAGGAACTAGAAAACATTTCACACATTGCTAGAACAAAATAATTAATGAAGAATAATAAAATATTTCAAAAGACTAACATGTGAAAACACATGCAATGAGACAAATAAGAGCTGTTGGTCAGTAGCTGCAATCTAGAAAGATGTGGAAGAATTCACACATGAAACAGCAGACTGCGAAGCTGGAAAAGTTCAACAAGTATGTATATTATTCTGTATATAAAATGGTAAAAGAATATGTTAATACTTGTTAATCACTAAGGTCAGTGCAAACAGAATAAAGAAGAGTTGGATTATTTAACCGTCAGGTTTGTAGTAGATTGAAGATTATAGCTGCATGCAGGTTTATATTCACTGCAGTTGCTCAGTTTTTCTAGATCAGCATGCATGTTTTTCTAACAATGGAAAAACTTAAGGATAGTGGTTTAGTCTAGACAAAAAGTTAATGGCCATTGACAATACATAGCTGCTTGGGAACGACAGCAGAAGTTGTTAGCACTGAAGGTGATGAGACATCCTGCTGTAGGGTGCTGACTGCTCCAGTGACACCTGAGCGGCAAAAGGACAAAGGGAAGAGGTTGAAAAAGGCATGTATAAGACAGCCAGGTACTGTTCAGTGAGTTTCTGACCTTGCAGTATACTTGTAGTTTCTAAAGAGATTTAGTCCTGGTAACTGCAGCTTCAACAACAAAGCCAAGCAGCTGCTGGTGGAGATAAGCAGTCTAATTTACTGCTGAAAAATGGCTTCTAAAAGATTGAAAAGAAGTCCTTATCTGGAGGTGTTCCTGAGGGGTCTCAGACAGTAAGTGAACTGCTGTGATACTGGCATCCTCTCAAGGGTCCAGAAGAGTCTGAGGTGCAGAAACAGCCAAGTAGCTGCCCAGCTGGGGAGGTGACTCAAGGAGACTGGGGAAGCAGCCATCTGTAGACAGAAAGACCCTGACTCATGCAAACACTACGTAAACAGAAAAAAATGGTACAATTGCAGAAACACTACTGCATCCAGCTAAAAGCGACTGAGGAATAGAATCTACAATTACACTTTTTCCTCTCTGTCAGAAATATGCAGGGGCTGTACACAAGCCCTCTCTATCATGATCTGGTGGCCTGCATTCAAACACAAAAGATTATATAAGTTATTTAGTTTTTCTGAATAAGGGCAATTCTTTGTAGCTGTTCCGTGCCTTTGCTCTCAATGAGTCATTTTTAGGAGGGGAGATCATGCACATTATTTGACAACAAGCTTCTGAAGACAATAGTTCTTTCATGTCAACTATATTCTGTTTAGACCAGTAGATTAGACTAATCCATGACTGACATTTAGTAACAGTAAAGGTTTTACAGTGAGTTAAAAAGGGGCAACTTTGAGTCCTAGATTCTAAAAAGGAGTCCTAGAATTGGCACTATTTCTTAGAAATCTAGATATTGGAAATCTGTAACTTAAAAAACAAACAAACAAACAAAACCCACAAAAAAACAACAAAAAAAAAACAGAGTTTGTATTTTAACAGTGAATAACTAAATACAGCTAATACTTCAAAAGACTTTTTTTGTAACTCCTTAGAAAGGAAACGTTNTTGGAAATCTGTAACTTAAAAAACAAACAAACAAACAAAACCCACAAAAAAACAACAAAAAAAACAGAGTTTGTATTTTAACAGTGAATAACTAAATACAGCTAATACTTCAAAAGACTTTTTTTGTAACTCCTTAGAAAGGAAACGTTACAAACAAAAGGCAAATAAAGAACCCTGAGAAACCTCAACTTACTCTTCTACAAAAAAGAAAAACAATTTCAGAAAGGGATAGATGTACATAAAATAATTTCTAAAAAGTCTGCCTTTAATTTTTCAGGCCATCCTGCCATTACCTATGCAGGAATCAGAAGCTGTGGCATACACCGGGATTGAGTGGAAACTCAAGAGTACATTGATTGTTTTCCCTCTGCTTGTCCTTACTCTTTGTCGTTGTTACCTAATAAAACTGATTAAATAATCCTCAATGTGACCTTTCAAAAATTGTCTTTGTTAGTTAAATCCCTCTTTGTTATCTTAGACCCTCTTACCTATATTTGACCAACTCATTTCTTTTAGATCTGTCCCCCTCTGAATTGTTTTTTAAATTTACCTTTCCTAAGTTGATTTTTTTCTGCCCGTTACTCTGTGTCTTGTTTATTTCTTTTGATTTTTCTTAGTTGCAAGATTTTATATTTGTCTGATTTACTGTTCTAGTCATTTATCATCATTCTTTCTGATTGCCATTATTTTGTCAGTTTTCTTTTTCATTTGGTGATTTATTTCATACCCCAGCCTGCCCATAGCAGCATTTTTTGATTAATTCATTTTCCATTTATTTTTAGTCTTTTCTTTTCTTTCCTGTCCATGACTCAGCCTGTGTTTCCCATACTTTGTTCTTTTATTGTATTTGTACCTATTATTTGTGTGTTCAGCATCAACTGCTAGAACTTTCTAAGGGCATGAATCCAGAGAGACAGCTTCTGTGCTGAATGGGATGATGTCAGCAAAGCAGCTTCTGAAAGCACATTTCATTCCACTGACTTGTTAACAATTAGGAATCACAAAACAAATTGGTCTGTTATATCTGTAAGATACAGCCCTTGAATCTGTCTCCTGCAATTTGTTTCAATTTTATTCCACATAGATTTTGCAATTCTATGGTAAATTGGTGTAGCTCTTCAAAACAAACACATTGCATGATTCTGCAAAAACTAATTTAATGGCAGACAGCGATCATGAAATCACCACTTCAAATCAATTAGCAAGTCAACATCATTGCAGTTTGCAAAGCAATCCTTTTTACTTTTAGTTTCAGAGATAACTTTCATACTTAGAGCAATGCAGGTTAATTTCAAAGTACCATGTCAGCACTGCAAGAGTAACTACTGTGTGAATTTAGTGTTATACTGCTTTAAACCCAAGCATCAGAAAAACAATGATATTGATTCTCCATTACCTCTCTCTATTGAAAGTATAATTTAATAAAGGATAAATGTCCTCTTTTTATGTTATACTCAACCCTTTGACCTCAGTAAGGTTTCTTCCAACTCTAACAACCACATCCTACATACAGCATGCTTTCCCAGTCAGGTCAGTTTTCTGAATATGACGATGGCACTATATATGAAAGATATATATTTCATGGCAATTCAAAATTGAATACTAAACCCGTAGTAGGAAATTAAACTAAAAAACCCCAGAAGATTCTGTCCCAGAATTTCAAGAAAGGATCGCAGCTGTTGGTGTGATTTATAAGATAATTAAATGTGCTTTCCAACCCAATTTCTCATGTAATATCTTTACGATAATTTATTCATAGATTATTTCCTTTGCTGTCAGTGTCAGATCTTGTAGTCTGGTTTCTATTATAGTGCAAGCTATTAGATAAAGAGGTCAATAAGTCCTAAAGAAAATTTCTATCACGCCTTCCAAGATATATCCACCACTGATTTTACAACATTAACACTGGAAACTTCAAATTCCTTGGCAGTTATTGTTTATCAGCCTTGTTGTTAATATGCCATATTTGTACTTAGAATATTTCTGGCCTTAATAACCAAGCACAGATTATTGTTTTGCTCAGTTCCACTGAGAAGCCTTTACTATTTAGTATTGTTTTCCCTTGAAAGTGCTTATACGCTCTTATAAAGCCACCTTCCATATGATAATTTAAACAAGTCCAACTTTGTCAGCATTTCAGGATGTATTTTAGTAAACAAGCTATTGCTTTTGAACAGGATTTAATTTAGCATGGCCCACGTGTTAACAATCATGTTGCAAAACTCTGCTGGATGTTGTGTGTCTTCATTCAGTGCTCAACTCACTGATTTAAAACAGAAGGACTTCTGGACATATACTTCATGTTTTTTGTGTTGCTATGAGAGAAGGCAATCACTTATTGTATACAGGCACACAGAGCTATCGCAGTGGTCAGTATGTTCCCGAGAAGTGTGAGAGTAGCAAACCAAAGCAAAATATCTGGCCTTCAACCTATATAGGTCAGGAATATATATAAATCTCATTTGTGTGCACCAATATAAAGTCTTGTTTGAGAGATTATATGAATACATATAAATCTCTTTTGAGGGGCATTGGTGCATTAGCTATGCAACAATGATGTCTGTTAAAGTAAAATATTTTCTTCAGCCTTATAGTTATTTTTGTGATTCTTCCCAACCTCTCTTTGTTCTTCCAACTTTATTTTTTAAAGCACTGATGTCACAGCTTCATAGACTGTGTTGAGAGGTAAAATCATCTCCATATTTCCTGCTCATAGTTCTGGGGTTTACACATCATAAAATTTCTGTTATAGCACATCACAGAGGCAGACCATGCTGCCTCTCTACTTTCCAGGACACAGACTGTGTCCTCTTGAGAAATACCTACAGTCTTATTCCTTGCTGTGTGTCTTTCTAGCAGTCCGCATTAAAGTTACAATGTGTTTCACTGAGCTCAACTTTCCTCCTTTGTAATCCAGAATACTCTGTTGGAGCGACTTGCTCTTTACTACTTTGGGCTATTAAAAAATGTTGACACCACTGATTTTATTTTTTACATTTTTCTGCTAATTGATTGAAAATTATGAAAAACGCAGAGCTGATCAAAACAAATTTGATTAAGGACTAGGACTAGTAACTAAAGAACCTTCCTGGACATGTCATAATCAGTAATAACTCCCCGCTGACAAGCACTCATTGAGTCCTATGAGCTAGTTCTTAATCCATTTAAGATGTACTTTACTGATTCTTCATAGTCCTAATATTTTTATCAGCATGTCATTTAT
Source organism: Agapornis roseicollis (assembly GCA_002631895.1). Taxonomy (NCBI): domain Eukaryota; kingdom Metazoa; phylum Chordata; class Aves; order Psittaciformes; family Psittacidae; genus Agapornis; species Agapornis roseicollis. Next base: position 141,267 of record NDXB01015335.1, on the reverse strand, counting down.
AGTAAATCAAGTGCTTTACAGAATTATCAACTAGAATAGTAAGAAGGAAGTAAAATATGTTTGACAAAGCTTATTTTTCATAAAATCATGTTTACCAAGTTTATTATTAACCTTTCTCTTTTCATTTTTATCAGCGGAATCTCTAGCAAGCCTCTTGTTAGCTTCTCTTCCCCCTTGAACATTTTGAAAGCTTATAAAATGCTAGTATGGTTTTGATCTTCAGAATCATCCATGTACAAAGACTTATTCAAATCTGACATTTACAAGAGACAATCCTAAATGTTATCACTTTTAGTAATCCTAGGTGTAAGCTATCTGTTTGCTAATGTGAAATGTGAGCTACTAAGAGTGGAAATTAATCTAAAATTAACTGCTACCTAGGATTTCTACAATGGAGAATGATAAGATCCCCCACAGAGCCATTTGATTCCAGTTATCCTGAAGATAATCAAATAAATTTAAGTATGTATCAGTAATATTGCTGTAAATGCACAGATATTAATAATGCTAGGTACAAAATATACACACCTAATTCTTGTGTACAGTTCTGTGTAAAAGGGAATTTTCAGGAACTCTAAAACAGAAATGCACATGTGAGCAAGCAAACACCACTTATACCATTAGGGACTCTTATCTTGATGCCTGCTAAAGAAAAACAGACCTCTGCTGTGGGACCTGTAAGGGGGTCACATAACTTCAAGCATATGCAGGATCTATTGAAGCTGCCCCTAAGTATGCAGGTGAAGCTACCATTAGACTGGGCCCTCATGCCCTGCAGCAATGCCATCAGTTGTGCACCCTTTCTTGATGCAGAACTGAGCACCACAGTGGCATGTGCTGCAACAATTCATTAAAGGGCACCATAATACTAACATCTGGATGGGTTCCCCATCTAGGCCTGGTGTTAATTTGGCTGCTATGCTTGGTAGAGAATGTGGGCAGCATAGTCAATTAAGCTTTTCCTGAGACTCTGTTTCATGCTGATTGCTGACCAGGCTGAAATATTCAAACAAGCTACACAGTGGGAGATCACTGAATATGCAAGCAAACAGTAATCAGTGCAGTAATGGATAAAGAGGAGTAAAAAAAAAAAAAACCACCTTTTTCTTGTAGTATCTAAGAATATCTAAGAAAGGAAAAATTCCTTGCCACTCAGAATCATGATTCAGTGGGGTCTGAATCTGATCCGCAGACAGAGGATGCTTTCCATGGGCAATTAGGAAAGGCAAAACATATTTTTGAAGGCATGGATATTAATAAGAACCAAGTTAAGGGTATCCAAATAGCTTATTGGATGATCAGTTCAGGCAGTGGAGTGTTTGGGAAGAAAGCTGAAAACAGGATCCAAGGCCAAGCATAGGGAATATGATGCAGTCACAGAAGGATTAAGAACAGCAGCTGTTATAGGATCTCCAGGAAAAGGACACCAGTATGGAAAAGGGCAGAACTTCCCAGAAGAGGGAATGAGTCACAGGCAGCTGTGTGGACTATACTATGAAATAAAAGAAGACTTCAAAAATATTTAATCTGAAAACATCAACTGCAAAATAAATTAGCTGTAACAACAGACAAGGTGCAAAATCATGGTTAAAGCAGAATTAAATACCACTGTGTTTAGAGCAAGAGCAAAAGCATTAGGGACTTCAGTAGGAAAACTAGTGTGCTTGTTACATCACACCAGTGATTATTGACCATCTGGGTATTGCCTTTTAAATTCAAAATTAATTCAACTTTGCATGATGCCTTTGTTAACGTTAACAGTCAAGTTATCACGCGGATTTTAACATTTGAACACTTCAGGATATTTCCACAGGTACTTTCCTTGGTTGGAAATCACCTGAACATAAAGGTATCGGTATGATGTAATTCCAGTGTTGTAGATGTAAAACTTCATTCTTCAAATTCTAAGCCAAACAATTTGTTAGTTTGTTAGTTAGTTTGGTTGAATTTTTCCAACACTTCAGCTAACATTGCCATTCAACAAGCAACTCTGCTAACAGCTAGCAGTGTTGTTCTGATTTCAGTTCTCTTCAAATCAAGTCTCAGTAAACATATATCAATTAAACCACAGCGGTTGCTCTTAGGGCAGGAGTACAGTAGTCAGCTCCTCATTGCAATTTTTATCACTACCTTTTACTAATTTTCTAAGTTTTATTTCTTGTTCTAAAGGAATATTCCACTCATTCATAACTTCGGGGTTCTCCTGCTATGTGGGATTTATTTTTGCTTGATTCATACTATTGTGCACAACTCTTTCATTATTTGCTCTTGACATGGCTTCCTTGGGAATTCTCTGTTGATAAAATGTCACATAATCTAACTGCATCACAGAGGATTGTGTGATAAATCTTTTCACAGGAATGGCTTCCATCCACTTAGTAAATGGGTGAAAAATAATTATACAGTGATGGTTTCTCTAAATGGTGTTCCAAAGGATCTATTTTGTACCCTGGTCCAAAAACCTCCTACACACAGGATTCGGTTTTGAGGTATAAGGGCATTTAAAATCGGTCCTGCTAACCAGCTGTGCATCAGTGCATCCTGTTAGCCAGTTCTGCATCAGCCACCATCACACAGTAGTAACTCCATCTAATGTTTAGCTTTGCCAGAAGAGGCATATTCATTAATAGATCAGGTCAGATTGTTTTGTACCAGTGCTGAAACAAGTCATGCTCATGGAGACCATCTCCATCTGCTCATATTGTTTCCTTTTATTGAGCAAATACCAAGTACTGTTGGAACTGAAGTCCCCAGAAGTCTAACTTTCCAAAGACAATACAAAAAGTCAGAAAGTCTTCAAACCTGGTGTAGATAATTACATATGGTTCAAATTAACTTAAGTAACAATTCCATTAAATTTCCTAATTATTCAATTGGAATATATGCTGAGAAAACCTGTTTAAGCAATGAATTGAGAAATATTTGAAAATGGAAGAGAGAGGTAGCATTTTAAGTACTTTATTAGGAAATATAGGTGTAGTGAATGGAACACTGAATTCTGTAGACCTTGGATCCATTTGGGATAAATTGTCATCGATGGGAAATGATGTGATTAAAGCCTTCTTACAGAGAAATGAAAGACTGCAGGTTTCAGTACATAGCCAAGGAGAATTCTTATGCCTTGAAAAAGCTGTGTTCTCATTAGTTTCAAATGCTATAATAATAGCAGATAAATCTAATTGGGATATTACCAGGTCCATATGGTTTGTTGATATTAAAATGCATTACTATAAGGATTAACAGAAGGAAAGTTGACCTAATTAAGTATAGAAAGGTCTGTCAACTGTATTTTAAAAGACTGTTATTTTAAAAACTGTTTACTGCTTGGAGCTGTATCGCATATATATGAAAGGACCACACACAAACGGGTGACCCTTGAACTGTCTCCCCTACAGAATGACAACTTCAACCATAACAGAAATAAAAGGAGCTGAATGGAAGACATTGAGGAAGAAAACTTTTTGTTATGAATCCATAGTAAACCAGTTAGTGACATGGTCTCTAGGAATCAATAAGAAAACCGAATATAATCACCAAAAAATTACAGTATAGGCATCAGAGATTAAGATGGTACTCAGTAAGTCTCAGTAGGACAGCCTGTTCTACAGTACTGTAACCTCTAGTCTCTTATGTGTGCTATTTCATCCATTATTGAACTATTAGCAATGCAGGTTATGGTTTTATGTACTATAGTGGTAATTTGTTACATGTTATCTCAAGGTTATTTTCAACAGGGCACTGAAAAATCAATAGTTTACAAGGCAAAACACAAATGTTTCCTCAAGAGGCCAGTGATTATCTGCAGACTACAGACTGAACAGTGTGACCAACTGTGTTTTTAAGGAAATGGTGATTTGAACAAGTCACCATGAAGGAGAGAGTTGTTGTAGCCTGAAGAGAAGCAAATAAATTTGAGGACATACCAGTAAGATTACTGTAAATACACAGATATTAATAACACATGGGTAGCAAAGCATTATATATATATATATATATACATGCATACCTATACTCTTTAAAAAAGTGCTGTTCGAAGGGAGTTTTCAGGAATTCTAAAATGAGAAAGCATACGTGATTGAATCACTGACCTTAGAATAAGAAGGTACTGCAAAGTGCTAAGGCTATCTCAAAGCCACATCTGGAAAACACTGCCAGAATATCTTAAAGAATAATAAAATCTGCGTGAACAGACAATGGTTATGCTGTCAAAGACTATTATCTTGACATCTGCTAAAAAAAGGGCAACTTTTGTGTGAGATAGGGGGGATCATGCAATTTATCCATGAACATAACATAGTGAAGCTGCCCCTAACTAACTGCACAAGTGAGGCAGAACTGAGCACCATGGTAGCCTGCACCACTATAAACGCAGGCATCATTTTATCACTATTAAAGGGCAATGTAACATTTGCTGCTTCCCCAACGAGGTGTGGAGGTAATTTGAGTGCTAAAGTCCCAGCTACAGAGAGTGGAATAAACTCCCTTCTGGAGTACTTGCCCTTGACTGGAGAGAAGGTGCAGCTGACTAGCATTGGGCAGGACCACTGGACACAAGCTAGAGTTAGTGGGATTCTCTTCACCCTAGCAGAGTGGAAAGTACTTTTTTCATCCTTATGTGTTATGGCTAGATTCCTCTGCTTCTTTTTAAATAGAAACAAAAACATTTCTTAAATAAGCAGTTGTTCCTCTTGCTCTTCAAAACTTTCCATCTCCTTGTGGCAGCGGGTACAAGTTACATTTTATATGCTCCTTAATACCCTTGAGTTATTTTTGCCCTCAGAACTTCCAGTCTCATTTGTTCTGATATCTTTATCTCTCTTTATTGACATTCCTGTTTTTTTCTAATTTGTAATTCATACTCACTAGTGTTGGCACTGTAGATTTTTTCCTTCCTTTGTTTCTCAATTTTTCCTTTAATTTCTTCCTTCACTTACCACTGAACAAAATAAACTTCCAGACAGCATTTACTTGACTTCTTTCTTGATTGTGGAATAAAACTGGTAATGAATTTATTTCACAAATTACTTTTTGTCTTAACCTGGTTTATCTCTGAAATTTTCTCAACTTTGGAAATTCATTTGTGATTTGAAGTATATGTATAAAATACATATGTATATATAAGGTGAATATATAATGCTGAACACAACTGCCCATGGTTTGTTCATGATGAGTATAACAACACCACTGGTCCCAAGGTAACCACCAACTTCAAATCCAGAGATTATTCATTTATCTTTAACTGCCACACTGTTCAAGTTCAAAATAGATATGTGATTAAGGAAGTAGGGAACTCATCCTGACCATGGATTTCATCAGGTCCCATGGGACTTGTGCACATTCAGGTTTTTAAGATGGTCTTGAACCAGATCCTCTCCTACAGTAGGCCCAAGGTCTTCATTCTCACAAATAATATTACGGACCACGAAAAATGCTTCACACATCTGAATGGCCTGTCCCTTCCCTGAAGTGGACAGGAAAAAGAAACAAGCATTTAGAGGCATAGCCTTCATTTCAAAGACATTCCTTTGAGTTTTGTGGCAGGGATGTAAAAGGTAATCAGCTCAGAGAGATCAAAGGCCTAGAAATAAAAATCCTGAAGTGCAGCAAGACAGATATACTCAAGTGAGACAGAAACTACTAGCTAAATTATTTAACAGTATGAGTAATGTTTCGACTTTGTGCTGCTACTTTTTATGGCATCTAAATCAATTTATTTCTCTAAATAGATCCTGATGCTTTGCTGCAGTAACTGGAAATTACTTTCACCTCTTCCACTCTTATCAGTGAAAACAGAAATTAGTTTTATACTTCATTGTAAATTTTTGCAAATTATGTAATTAGGCAAGAATAAATTATTTGAAACTATGAAAGGGCTAAACCTATGTTCATCTCTCTGAGGCATTACAGTAATTCTGTAACTTCAAAACAAGCCAAGTTATTCTTGTCTTCTTGAGTCTTAAATATGGGTTTCATTATTCAAAGAGTAACGAGATAAATAATGAAATGAGTCAGCTGTATCTTTCATCACTGAAACGCCATGTCCACAATGACTGTTTTCCCAGTACACCTAGGAATGCTGGGTTTACATCAGAAAGATATATTGTCATTGTACATGAAATAGGACTTTATTCTTCTTCCTACAGAAGTCTGAAGGACTCCTCCGCATCAGTTCCACAGAGGGCTTTAACAGAAGAGCTGTAGGGAGTCCTGCCAAGGCACTTTACAATAATCTCTGTCTCAAAACTGTCTCTTCTCTTCTGCCAGAGGCTATTTTCCTCAGAAAAGATCTGGCAGGCTGCGGTATGTGCACATACTTGAACTCCTCCAGAGCAAATCCTTAAACTATCAACAAAGATGGGCCTGAGCCACCAACACCAGGCTGCAGATGGAAAGAGCTAAAGAGCACTTAATTCTGTGAGCTTTGCAACAGGGTGGCAACCTTTTGCAGGGTTGAGTAAGCCAGCCAGACAGTGTATGGTACCATCAGTACCTGCCCCAGCCAGATATTGCACAAAATCTTCCTAAGGCTGTACATCACAGCACTGCAGTTACAATACAAGAAGTCCCTGAAGTGGATAAGAAGGCATGCTGAACTACTGGGTCCAAAAGTAATTTGCCTTCAATTAGAGAAAGTGTGTCTAAGAGATCCTGCTGGAATCTGTCAGAGGGAATTGGGAGGCTCTGAGCAATTCTGGCTAAGGGCCTCTGTGGTTTCACACAGCTGATGTGAATGCACAATGATTACTCTGCTGTTGTGTCCAATTAGTGCAGGGTCTCCATGCACACCTTTGCAAAGCAGCTGTACAGCATGAATGCAAGGGTTGATATTCATGCATCAACTAGAAAGGCTGCCAGACATCTGGAAAAGCAACTGACAGGGAAATAAAGGAAAAAACATGTCCTCCAGCTATTTTTAGGGAACACAGTCTGAAAGGACTTCCAAGACCCTTTAGGGATTTGGACCCTGGAACTAAACAAGGCAGCTAGAAAAATCATCCTTCTAGTATGCCAGGAGTGAAGAGGTCAATAATCGGATCCACATGTAGCTGGGACAGAAAATATACAGACAGATCTCTTTTTGATGACAATCTTCCTGTTACCAGTATCTTGATAGAGTTGATGAGACATCCTATCTAAAAGTGTGGTGGCAACTAATGAAATGTTGAGAAGGCAACACTGCTGCCTTCTGTTTAACGACCTGGTGATGTGAAGAATACAGACTGTCCATGAGCAGCTCTGTTGGTATGTGCTCCAGGTGTCTGCAAACGTGACATCTGCAAAGATGACATTTACTCTGCAGTCATACCTGAAACATACATCCCTCAGGTCTTCCCAAAAGTAAACCAGGATTATTATGGAACCATATTATTACTAAAATACATATGCAGATTCGCTTACTTTAACCAGAAAGTGACCTCATCAACACAGAGAAACCAACATGATACTAGGATTCAAATGCTTTTCTCCTAGATAAAGTAATACACTTTTATGTGTTTGTTTAAGCAGCTTAATATTCTTTGGATGCATAAATTTGGATGCATATTCTAAATACTGCATATGGAGCAGTATTTATTCAATTGGCAAGACCATTTTAGACACACTATATGAAAACAGGTATTTTCACTTGAAGAAGAATAAAACACTATAATAGAGAGTAAAAAATACCATAAGTTCTAAAGAGCTTACATATCAGCACTGCAAGTCAAAAAATGTGACTAGTCAGCTTTTAGTATAGTTTCCCAGAACTAGGAAAAAAAATAAAAGAATAGAAATGCAGGGAACAGCTTGAAACACAGCTGAATGTGGTTTAGAATAGGACCATCCTGCAAGACTGAACTCAGATTGTGTTAATGCTACTGGCATTTGACAGAAGATTACAGCTTGTTCACATGGACAATTACTGTAATAAAAGGTAAGCTGTGATTCAAAAGCACTACAATGGCATTAATAGAAATTCATATGTGGACACTTTCTCTAATTAAGAGGTCTTTTTCCCAGTTTTGGCATTAATTCCTTCAGAACTGATTTCAGCTAGACCAGAAAAAGCCATTCATACCAGAATATGCATCTGTATAGACAGTTATATTAGTACAGCTATGGTAGCCTAATTATGCTTCTTTAATTTCCAAAAAAAACTGTAGGATGGAAAGCAGTTGTGATTGTTGTTATTAATTTTAATTTTATGATTTAATTGTGACTAAAGAATTAGTATGTTAGATGATATCCACCTACCTTTGCATTTGACTAACCTGCAAGTTTATATATCGCACTTACGTGTTTTTCTTAAATCTCAGCTCAAATACAAATGATAGTTTCTCAGTTTCAAAAGACACAACTTTTTTTACTTGTAAGAAGAAATTAATATAATGAATTTTGAATAATTTCCTCTAATGAGCTATTGTACAGATATGAAGTTAACTCTTTTTCCTTGTCAGTGACCCTTGGCAATAGGTATGCAAAAATTTAAAGGATACTATTAAAATAACAGGTAACAGATCAAGTATGGTGAGGCAGATAAATGACCTTTGATGATCTCTGATGAAAGATCAGTGTTCAAAACTGGGACTTCTTCTATATTCAGTCCTACTCACCTTTAACAACCTGAGATCTGTTACTCAACCAGTTAACTGAGTATAGTTACCTATATGATACCATTAAAAATCCAACAGACAAAAACATAAGCAATTAACACTGTACTGTTCATACTTCATATAAATTCCATGAAAGCCACTCATGCCAAGTTATCTGGGAGTTTAATATTCTACTTATCACTGTTATAACTAAACAACTTGTAACTCAGATTTCCAGCAGTTAAGACCTTAGTGGGTTTCATGAAGTATGTGATCTCCCTTCAGGTTTCACCATATATATTTACCCTTTGGAGAGTGTATTTTTTTTACTATTATTATTGCAACTGCAGAATTAAGAATAGGGTTAGCCAGAAGATAGCCATGTAAAGAGGCTTCCTCAGGAAGAAAACTTGTGTGTGATCCTGAGGTTGTCCTATCTCCCAGCGCTATGTGCTTTATCTTCTGATTTGTAAGCTGCATCATCTTGGGAGATCAGCTGTCTTAGTAGTTCATAGACTGAAATTCAGCCTTTAATATAGTCTGGTCCTGATTTTTTAATCCCTTTAAGGTTTAGCTCTGAGGCCTTCAAGCAACATGAGGAATACTCTAGGACTATGTGAAGGCATTAAAGAAGACTTAACATATGCACAGAAGACTAACACCATGAGGAAGTGAGCCTTTATTTGTTGTACCAGGAGGAAGACAAACACAGTTTATACATCTCTGGAAATCAAGCAGTTTTAATTAAGACAGCACTGCAGTTCACTGTAATAAGATGCAGCCAGGACCCAGTGGTTAGTTATTTGCAAAGCGTATTCCATACCTCTGCTCTTTTCAGGCTGTTCTCTTTGTGGTCACTGTGCAGGGTGATGCTCTTTTTTGAATGCTTAGTTTACTTTTCTGACCCTCAGTATATTACCCCAGTCCATTCATCTTAACAGATTTCCCTGAATTAAAAACAAACTCTCACAGGATAAGAAAGATTAATCCCTACAAGCTCACAGTTTTCCATGGATATTTTTATTGTCCTAACGATTTCCATTACCTTGATAATACAATGCATTAATAAAGCAACAATAAGGAAAGAGAGCATATTGGCATTCCAATAAGTAGAAATTAATAATAAATATTATAGTTCAATATATTAAAGAATTATATACTAGGAGTCTTTTGGAAAAGAAAAAAGATGTAATGTGAAGAGATAAAAAGGTTAGATCTATAGGGAGTGCCTGAGTGAAAGAATAAATTCCAGCCTGAATCCTGCATTTAGTTCTGTGCCTACAAGAACAGGCTTTTGCTATTGAATTCAATACATCCAGTATATCACAGAATGTGTAGCCCTCTCTGTGATGCATAATAAGCAAAATTATTATTACCCTTTTTATATGTATGTTCCATTTTGGCTGCTTTTTACAAGACTGTTTACCTGACAGCTCATGTCTCCTACAGAGACTGCTGACACCCCAGCTTGAGCACAGTTATTCTGGCACAGCAGCCTAGTGAGGATGCAGTGTGCATCTGTTGAAGAGGGGTTTTCTGTCAACTTGGTTATATTTTTTTCCCCTGCAACATTAATCAAGCCAACAAAAGCTCTTTCCTGCATCATGGCTCTATCAGCAAGGGACTATGATTATTTTCACACTTGCAGCTGAAATACCTCTGCTGGCAAAACTCCACAGTGCAGGTCGAATCTGAAAAACAGCTGAGGGAGACTGTATAGTTGATAATAAATAATACATGCTCTGAAAACCACTGCAAGTTATTTACTTTGTCAGATTAAATGGGACATAGCTGTCCCATGATGGGCTTTCACTTCTGATAATCCAGTTTCTGTGCAGTATGCATAACGGTCCTGGGTAGTAACAAAATAGAAACCATTATAATGAGTTAATACAGTACCATTTGCACAGTGCACATTTATGGTTACAGCCAGTTCCCTCTAAGCTGCCAAACAGGAATCTCACAGCTGTAAGCAAGGTTACTATTCGCATTATAAGCACTGCCTCAGCAACTTCCCCTGTGTACAAGATAGGCAGCGCTTTTTAAACTGCCTTCCCACAGGCAGATTCTGCAGGCAGACATAGTCTGGAGGGACCGGAGAGAAGCCATTGCCAAGCTAGAAGCTATGTAAAGATGTTGTCAAGGGGCAAAGCTAATAAACCCTGTTAGAATGCACTAGCTTGGGTTCAACAGTGTGCTAAACAGGAGCACAGATCCCAGTTGACCTAGACTGTGATAACAGTAAGTTCATATCTGCCTGTAAAAGACTGTAGGGTTGTCTAAATCTCTGGAGAACAGGATACTCACTGAAACTCTCAATATACTGCTCAGGACATAGCAAAAATCAGGGGGTCTACCAGACAGCTGAGTTGTGCTTCATGTATTTAGGGATTCATTGCAATACAAACAGATGGAATAAATCCTATTACAGATGGGGCCATATACGCCATTAAAACACCTGGGGTTTGAGGTCTTAAGATTATGAAAACTTCAGGTGTTTAAAAGAGGATCTTCCCATATCTGGTGTTTGCACAATTATGTTTCTTTGGAAAATTTTAGCACAAAAGATTCAGACATATCTGAGAATATAGATAAGGAATAGCATAGTTTTGCCTGTATTAAAAGCCAGTCCTATCGGCCTTTTCATTGAACATTTTGTTTTCTAAAGATTATAGTGCAAGAGCATGCCATTTATTCAGGGGTTAATTTTATGTGAGGGAAGAGTCATTTGCATCCTAGTGAAAATCTGTCCAACTGCCCAATGAAATAAAAAAAAAAAAACCTTAGACTGCACATTGTGGTAAAGCCTCATTAGAAAACTAACTACAGCCTATAAAGAGTCTAATGTTACTGAATTGCCAAACCGCTTGCAGCAACTCAGACTGCCCAAACCACATGTGTGCCATCTATGGGAGACTGTATTTCAGACAGACTTTGTATCTTCTGCTCCCCTTGCTATGGTGTGCAGATAGGGGCTAGAACATAGAATAGGGAACTCTCCTCTGTACTCAGGAGGGAATTGACCTCATCTAACTTTTGGTGATTTAAATCTTAAATTTCTAGTCTACAAAAAAGAATCAAAATTCACTCTATAGAAACACTACTGAGAATTTTTCCTTACTGAAGATGCTAGATACTCATCTTCAGATGAGACACATATTACCCTCTGGAGGCAACCACTTTCCTCCAGGGACCAGAAGGATAACCTACAAATGTAAGTTAGGCTAGATGCCTAACTTGTAAATAGCTACAGAAAAGCAAGATGAATCTCACCTTAGGTAAGCCTTGCTGCTGGGATGGTGACATAGCTAAAAACTATTTTGCAACCCTAGCACAAGAGGCCATCAACTTGGATTACACAACTCACTTCTGCCATTCCTGACTTCTGCGACCCTAACACTGATCTCTGTAGTGTTCCTCTAGCTGTTCTTGTGTAGGCAATGTAGCTCCCACTGCTGAACACATTTACCTTCTAATGACTACTATATGTGATCAGTCACAATGTTTAAGATTAGAAATCCATTAAAGAAGATTTCTTCTTCTGAATTATGTTCTTTTTAGCCTTTGTTTGGTTACACTTACATTGGAATTGAGTGCCTTATTACTTCAGCTCCTGGAGCTCAGCTGACTCAGAAAAATCCATTTTCCAGCATCTGTTACTCATGATCCATAACATTCTTGAAAAAACAAATCCTCAATACATCACCAATTGTTATTTCATCCCTAATGTACAGTAGAAAAGACAGCTAATATGCTCATATTATGGCAGAAACATACACTCATGACTTCAGAGATTTTGTTTAACCTCCTCAATGCATTTTGTATTTAATGCGATATAGAAAAACTGAATTTACACTTCATCTGTAGAACAGATACAATACAAGCTGTAGGTGGTTTCCCATGCCAATGATTTCCTCCAACTCTACCTCAAAACAGGTAGGGAAAAAAGTATTTTTTTCCTCCTATCAAACTGAACCTTCAAGCCAGGTAACAACTGTGAAAAGATGTCTACTGCCTGTTTCCTTTAATGGTCAGTATACAACTTTTCAATACTTTCTTATACTTTCCTAAATAGTATCCATAAGGGTCCTGAGTGCATTAATAAGCCGTACTGGCCCTGCTCAGTGCCCTGAGGGCCTCCCCCAACCCTGCCCATGGGCTTAGGAGCCCCATCCCAGCCCAGCCAGGGGCTGTCAGTCCCTGCCCCAGTCATACCATATGCTTGCTGGTCTCCAGGTCCACACACCCCTGCCCTGCTTGGTTATGTCACTGCCCTCACTCAGCCCCTGGCTGCCTGTGGTGGGGGAAGCACCTGACCCTTCCTGCTCCCTGACAGCAGCCTGAAAACACCTTGCTGACTTTGATAGGTTTCAGCATGTTCACGTATAAGTGAGCAATGATTTTGAAATAATGACTTACTTATAGCTTTCTGCAGTTACTAAAAATTATTGTGGTTTTGTTTAGAATCTTACAATATTTGTTGCTCCCTTAGACTCTCATGGATTTAATTCATTTTCTGAGAAGTATGGCTTCCAATTAATAAACAGATGAAAACTGCAGAAGCCTAAAAATCTAAATGTCTAAATGCTTGTTAACCATAAGGCAAACAAACTGCTTGTGTTATTTCAAAACTTCTAGATTTCATTAACTGAAACTAGTTGAAAGTGTGGTTGATTATCAGGTATTTTGGCATGTTTAGGCTCCTTCAGGCAAAGGGAAAGGGTGACTTTTCCATTAACATGGGGAATATTCATCATTTCTTATTGTAGAATTTTTTAGGTTGATTAAGGTGGCTTCTCAGGGAATAAGTTTAAAAACAAAAATAAATTTATCTAGGTTTTAAATGACAGAAAAATTAAAATATGAAGAAATCCACTTGAATGGAAAACTGCTGGTGTTGATATGAACAAAATGTTCCTGTGTTTGTTTCCTAATTTGTTTTCTTAGTGAAAAAAAATCATCATTTTGAATCCATTAATACTGCTAGGAAGGAACTTAATTTTTCCAAAGGATTATTAATATTTCTATGTGTGTGGAATAAATATAACATCATCCCCAATCACAGNGGTGTTGATATGAACAAAATGTTCCTGTGTTTGTTTCCTAATTTGTTTTCTTAGTGAAAAAAAAATCATCATTTTGAATCCATTAATACTGCTAGGAAGGAACTTAATTTTTCCAAAGGATTATTAATATTTCTATGTGTGTGGAATAAATATAACATCATCCCCAATCACAGTCTCTCAGGCTCATTAGGGAGACATGCTAGGGATAGCATCTTGGCAAACTCATTAGGAGTTTCTTGTTGCAATCAAATTTGTCCTGTCACTAGTTGCCAGGCACATTATAATAGGAGAACAAAACCTTGTAACCCTGCTTCCCCATTTATTAAATTTTGCACTGAATCTTTGTTTTGCAGGAAGCATCGACAAAGGCTGGCAGAGTGTAGGAATGATCATGCTGAAAAGGATTTCATTAGCCCATGCTGGACATAGATTAGCATTATTGGTTTCTTTGAAATTACAATACTGTAGCTCTAAGTGACAAAACAGGGATGCAGCATTATCTCTGTACTAAGTGCAGAAAACCACAGCTCTATATTTGAAGACCTCAGGGGCTTTCTGTCAACAGGACAGCTAACCTCTAGGTTAAAGCAATTTTTGTGGGAGACTATTGGTGACACAATACTTCCGAAACGCTTGTCACGTCTATGCCTCAAAAGTGTATTGATGCCAATGCACCTCAGAGTTCATTTCCAGAAGGTGAGTCACTAAAAATTGTCTGCTGCTACTATGGGTGAGGTTTTCAGGAGCATCAGATCTGGAAGAAGGTACGGGACCAAACGATCAGAACTGGAATAGGGCTGAAAGAGGGAAGATGGGGAAGGGAGGCTGAGATACTTAAAAATGAGAGATCTGGAAAAGGGGAAAATGGAAAACAAAAAGGTGAAGGAAGCTTTCCTCTTTTCCATCACACCAAGTAAATAAATCAGCTTAGCTGGCTGTGGAACTGAACCTTTAATTTAAGTCTGAAAGTTTGAATACATTGGTGGTATTATANTTAAAAATGAGAGATCTGGAAAAGGGGAAAATGGAAAACAAAAAGGTGAAGGAAGCTTTCCTCTTTTCCATCACACCAAGTAAATAAATCAGCTTAGCTGGCTGTGGAACTGAACCTTTAAGTCTGAAAGTTTGAATACATTGGTCATCTGGTATTATTAGATAGCTGTTTTCCAAAGTGCCTTTGATCTAGAGATTTCAAAGAACACTGTGAAATTAATTCTGAGCTAAAATTTAATTTCTAAACATTTTAAAGACAAACATTTGCACACCCTTATATGAATAGAAAATATGAACGTTTTTCTGTGGTGCATAGATAAATTCCATTAAACCAAACATCTTTCTGTCTTTCGTGTGTGTGAGTATGTGTGTAAAGCGTGAAGACAAGTTGAGAAGCAACAGACCATTTTATTCATATTCATAGCATGGCACAAAGTGAACGTGAGAATAAATAATGGAAGAAACTATTGTTCACATCTTCCACTGCAATAACTTCAGAAGCCATCTGTAATAAATACATTTTTTTTCTTGAATAATATGAATTTTAACCTGACAGCTTTCAGACCTAATGCCATCCAAAGGGACCTTCACACATGCTTGTGAGGTGGGCAGATGCCAACCTTATGAACTTTAACCATGACAATTGCAAGGTCCTACACCTGGGTCAGAGCAATCCCAGGCACAGCTACAGGTTGGGCAGAGAAGAGATTGAGAGCAGCCCTGCAGAGAAGGACTTGGGGGTGGTGGTCGATGAGAACATGAACATGAGCCAGCTGCAGTGTGCGCTTGCAGCCCAGAAAGCCAACCATATCCTGGGCTGCATCAAAAGGAGCGTGCCCAGCAGGTCGAGGGAGGTGATCCTGCCCCTCTGCTCTGCTCTTGTGAGATCTCACCTGGAGTATTGTGTGCAGTTCTGGTGTCTTCAACATAAAAAGGACATGGAGCTGTTGGAACAAGTCCAGAGGAGGGCCACGAGGATGATCATGGGACTGGAGCACTTCCCATACGAAGACAGGCTGAGAAAGTTGGGGCTGTTTAGCCTGGAGAAGAGAAGGTTGCATGGAGACCTCATAGCAGCCTTCCAGTATCTGAAGAGGGCCTATAAGGATGCTGGGGAGGGACCCTTCATTAGGGACTGTAGTGGTTAGGACAAGGGGTAATGGGTTAAAACTTAAAACAGGGGAAGTTTTGATTGCATAGAAGGAATTCTTTCCTGTTAGGGTGGTGAGGCACTGGAATGGGTTGCCCAGGGAGGTTGTGAGTGCTCCATCCCTGGCGGTGTTCAAGGCCAGGTTGGATGAAGCCTTGGTTGGCTCGGTTTAGTGTGAGGTGTCCCTGCTTATTGGCAGGGGGGTTGGAACTAAATTATCTTAAGGTCCTTTCCATCCCTAACTATTCTATGATTCTAATGATTTGCATTACTTGAACTCAAATCATTAGCCAAATGCAACAATGATATAAATTTATACGATTTCCAGAAGAAATTGAACTTGATTTAGGTATCTGAAACAGGTAATACAAACGTTCTCATGAATTTCTCATATTTGGAAAAGATCAAACCTAAGAACAAATTAATTTACTTTGAATCAGTACTTCACTGCCAAATAAATTACTTACTATTTCTTTTATTTAATAATTGGCATATACTGGAAAGCAATAGAGCACAATAGTAACGCAAACTATTTTTAACATGAAATTGACTATGAAAGCAGGATATTGAATTTATTTTTATCATGTCACTTTGCTTAATGGAGATTGGAAATACATGACTTCAGACAGCAATACAAAAATGTTTATTTTCCAGCCAAATCTGAATTCATCCCCCTGTGTTGCATTATTGCCAAGAAGCTGGGCATAATGAAATATAAATGCAACTGTGGAAGAATTCAAATGTCTGCTTACTTGGCCTTATTCAGACTTTTTAAACAAATTCTAAAAATGAAAACTGTTAACACATTTTATTGCTCATTCACAGTTTAAAATCTGATCTTGAGGACAGAGACTTGTATTAGCGAGAATTACACTGTAGGATAAAAACGTGATCTTCATTTTGAGATAGTGAATTTGGTAAAAATCACAAGTATCAGGAAGAAAAATACAATTTCAAGCTCCTGGTTTACCTGACATACCAGTTCAATCTGTTTTTCTTTTAAAATCCTTTCTCCTGCCTTCTTAGCTCTGAAGTCCAGACACAGTAACTGTAGAACAATACAAATTTTGTGACATATCTTGTTCTTTGGGGAAACGACAGATGTTGGTTATTAAATACTTGGAAAAAACACCACACATTTTAAGAGCATGATAATACTTCCCTTTTTGATAAAGGGTTTGATATTTTACTACCCCTGATTTTGAAAGGGCCACCTCGCAGCTTGGCCATGTACATACTGCTAGAGGGCTGGAAAGCAAAATAAAACCTATTTGCACAAAACTGCCACTGAATGTTTATATAAACTTGTTTCACTTGGCACTGCAACAGATAATAGAAGTGCTACAGTAAACCACCAAAGTTCCACTGAGGGAGTGATATGTAACAGCAAATGGCTGGGAAAACACAGCTGGTCCTTTTGAAGGCTGCTGATGGAAATGCTCTAGATCCACAAAGTCCATTTATTGGCAGAAGGCAGTTTAGGGAAGCTCAGATCCAGCAAAGAGAAAGCAATTGCTACAGAATACAGTGCACTGGCTATAGGAACTGCATAAAGTTAATTGGCTAATTCATCAGGACTGTACATGATAACAGCTAAAGACATAATATTACATGGCTTTACCATGTATCTCTGTTTTCTCCCCATCTTTCTCTTAACACCTCATTCCAAGATGTCATTAAAGAGAGTGATGAGGTTGTCTTCAATCAATCTGTAAGCCCTCTCTTCTAACAGGTAAGCAGACATGTCAGAATACCTGTCACCTTCGTTCTAACGAACTTCATCTTGCCAATCAGATATAGGTCAACATTCCATTTAATAAAACAGAGACCAAAATATTTAAATTGAGAGATCCTTACCACTTCTAGATACCACACAAAGGGAAAGGGAAACCACTAAGCATTCTCTCTGCTCTCCTAAGCAATGGATATTTATCTTTTGTCATAAGTAGGCGAAATCCTACTGGTTTTTGGCAAATAAATAAGAAACAAAGAAATAAAAACCCAACAAGAGCAAAAAAAACTATTACAAGGAAAGATTTGACTGATAATTACTTGAGTGTGAACTATTAGTTTTTCTGTCGTATTTCAGATTGCCATGTTCCAGAAAGATAGTAACTGTATTTCCTTACAAGGTTTATGGGATTTTAATCTGGATAGAATCACTTATACTGGAATAGTGGAGATAAAACAGCCAATTCCAGAGATCTCTCAGCCATACACTTCTGTGAGAGGTATGTTGCTAATGGAGAAACTAGAACAGTAACCAGCCCTTCCCTGTCAGGGCAATACAACTACATCTGATGTAGTACAAAGCAGGCCGGAAGGACACCTCAGTAGTTTTAATGCATGTCCCGCTAATGGCAGGACACTCATTTGGTCTATGACTCACTCATCCCAAGAGACTTACTCTGTCCAGAAAAGAAGTAGGGTCTTCCAATAAGTTCTCTGATTTGGAAGAATTGTAGCACAACAGAGGATTTTGTCATCATTCTGTTGCAAGTAAATTCAAGAGATGCACCTGGAAGACTGTGCAGAATAAACATAATTCTCCGTAGACTTTTATTAACAATCAGAAGGCACACAGTGATGTAACTTATTAGATCATGTCAGTGAAATTCTGACAGCATGAAGTCACAAAGTGTTAAATAAGTCACTTAAATTTATGCTGGAATTTTTAGTTTGGATATTCACTGGTTTTGTATGCTCACCTTGTGACTAAATGTGTGTATCAAACATATATTACAAACAGTATAACAGACTTTACTAAAAGAAAATTAAAAAATAATGCATTGGAAGGATGCTATTTTATTGAGATGTTCTGGACAGACACTATGAACCACAGAAAAGAAATCTGAGTTGCTTGTGATGTAACAGGGATGCTGAGATTGCTAGAACAGCCCTATTAAACATAGTTACTTATTTATTTTTCATATCAAATGGACTTTTAAAATCTTTGCATGGCGTTACAAAATAAAAAGTCACTTATCCATTTCCTATTCTTCTGCTCTTCTTGAAAGTACAGAAATATATTCCAAAATCGCAGGGTAGAGTCTAGCAGTGTGACTCCAAAATCACTTATTTCCATGAGTATCATGGGAACTGGAATTTTCCTAACAGTTGTCAGACTCTGTTTTAAGAATGGCATTATTTCATCAGCTATTTGCTTCTCTTACAGGAAGCTAGTCTGAATATTCTCACATTCTTATCCAGTGAGAAACAAAGCTACTCAGAATCCCTGATTAGAAAGTTGCTTACTTTGTTGTCCCCATAGGTCTAGGCACACAATTTTCAGTTCCAAGGTTCATCACTGTCTGAAATAACTTGCAGATTCATGCCATTCAATGCAGCAGGTTTTGTGGCTGTTAATGTGTAAGGAAGAACCACACAGTTAAAGACTCTTATTTGGTTTTAAGTATTTCATTTTATTTGTGTCTTTTTCCTTCCCTCTTTATTTGTTTCAACAACACATAAGAAATTACAAGAGATAGAAACACTCAGGATCAGAAAAATAATGATGGCACTTTCATTGGTGACATGGAGGCCACCAATCAAACTAAAATATAAAGCCAATGGTACAGGACTTAGCCTCCTCTAATTACTGCAGGTTATAGAATGGAAATACTCTTCAATTACTTTGTAATATTTGGCTATGATCAACAGCACACTTATGTGATCTACAATGATTCAAGTGAATACCATCACAGATAGTGCTTTATAAACAATTCACAATACAACTGGAACACACATCAAATCCTGTCAATGTTTGGGAAGGCAGTGTAGCAAATCATAACTTAATTTCTGAAAGCACAAAGCCATTTAGAGGCAAGTGGTCAATCATTTAAAGCACTAAACATTCCAATGTTGCTGTGCTAGAATAATAAAGGATTATTAAAAAAATCTAAAATATTTGAATCAAGTTAATGTATTACATGGAGATATTTAAACACACTTGAAAACAGCCCAAGAATGTATGATACATTAATGTGGTGCAAACTCAAGTTAATGCAGCAAGCAACTGCATAGTGAAGCCCATCTGCTGATATGAAGACTTTGTGAGGCAGTTCTTCAGTGCAGAAGCAGGGTTGGGGATCATTATGAGGCAAGACAATTCAGCTCCTTGGGAACATCACTCCTCAGTACTACCATTACAGACCAGCTCCCTTGCCTGATTAAGAGGCAACTGTAACGGGCCCTAGAAGGAAGCCAACCTAGTCCTATGTGGCTGAGAGGCACACCTCTCTGGACCAAGATCTCAAGGAAGATGGACTGGAGAGAAGATGCAGCTGAGTACACTGGAACATATTGTACCATTCCCCACAGCAGTTATAACTTCTTTGTCCCATCTGAAGTTTCAAATCTAGATAGCAAAACAAGATAAAGTGACAAAAGGAGGAGGGAAAGTGTGTGCAGCTTTCTTGTTTTCAGACTAGCCCTTTCAGTGTTGAAATTCGCCATTTTTCAGAAGATGAGAAAAAGTCACAGAGCAGGAAACATTGAGTAACTAGAACATTGGCTCTGTATCTGACACGGCACTCTAGAAACCTCTTGGGTTTACTTTTGTTTGCTTTGTTTGATGACAGAGATCATAAACCAGTTACATTTATGTGAAAGTGTGACATCAGAGAAATGCTCTAGTGCAATGTACAATTTAACTGTGCAAACACAATGCAGGAAAACTTAGTATGTGAGCTTGAAAGACAGTGCTCATAATAAACCTGCAGCATTCTTGGCAGTGGATGATACTTTATATATTTCCCCTTTGTTCGTTTCAAGGAAGTTCTGCATTTAAAAGTATCTTTCCTTGTATCATATTATATGAATAATTAAAAAAGACTTTGTAAGGAACTCTTTCTTTATATGTGTACCCTGTGTCTAAATTTAGGGTATAGAGTTGTTGTGTTAACACCCTGTTGTGTTCCAGCCAGTCCTCAGAGAATAGAGGGGCTGGGGGCAGCCAGGCTTAACTTATGGTTATAACCAATTTGACACTCTACATCTGGTCATGTTCAATAAGAACTTTCACGATTACAGATTCATGAATGGCATGGTTTATTGAAGCAACAGAAATACAGGTTCAGAATTGTTGTTGATAAATTCACTTACTGTATTAAAACTAAAATCCAAACCTAAACCATTAATTGAGCTCACACAAAAATACCCCAAACAACTGGTAATTCATTAAGCTTAGTTTCACCTGGAACTCCAGCATAGCTGGAGATGCAAATCTTTCCAAAGGGATGTCCCTGTGATGCTTGCACCTTGCAAAGCAATGGTAACCCAGTAGTTGAGAACTGATAATGATATATTCCAGAACTGATAATGATACTAATCTAGATGACTGAGATAACATACAAAGATTTCTCTAAACAAAGAGCAGTCATCTTGCTTCTCTGGGCGATGTGCCAGAAGTGGTAATGAGGCATATCAGACCCTAACCCTTGGATGACTACCCAGAAGAAAAGGGGCAGTGGCTAGGTAAAAGGTAATCCTGGAGGGAGGCAGCACGGCTACTGACACAAAAGAAGAGAAGGACTGAGCATGCATACCTGATCAGCATAAGAGGTGAGAGGGACTTTTAACCTATAAGGGGTGGAATACTAATTAATGAATAAAGTGTGCAACTCTTAACCAATGGACACTAATTTTTTTGTTAAAATGTACAAAAAGCTTAAAGTTACAATCATTGGTGTGCTTAATTTGTGGAGACTTCCACTAAGCACCCTGCACAGAATAAACAATGTTTTCTTTCTAAACTAGACTCTGTATCTTTGTTTAGAAAGCCCCAAAACAGAAACACCTACTTTGGGGAGATGACAGGAACCATTTTGCAGACTCTTGTCTTCAAAGTGGGGTCAAATTCTCATCTTTTGCTATAGAGGACTTCAAATGACAAATTTACACTTTTGAGAGAAATGGAGATGAGACTGTATTCTTACCTGTCGCTGCCATCCCAAGTGGTGTGGAACAGCCACTTTCCCACTTGGGTATATTTATTTATTGTATGTAAATAAAGAATAGCAAGAGTTTCGATTACCTTCAGTCAGGCTGCTCAAGGGCCATAGGTCTTGTGCAAGGGTGAAACAGAACTGTGAAACATTAAAATTAGCCCCCTCTTCCACCCAACCAAGGCACCATTAAGGGTTATCAGGCCTTACCTAATTGCCTAATCACCCCCATCAGCAGCCCATCACCCCTATTAGGGTGTTGCAACTACCTCACTGCATTAAACCCTTCACCAAGTATCTCACTGCCACAGTTCTCATTCTTACAGTTGCATAATACATGTTTTTTCTAGCAAACAGTATAGTATCACAGTTACTGTGCTAGCCACGACTCTTCTTCCCTCCATTTTTCTAAAGTCTCATCAGTTCTTCAACTGTAAAAGGTTTTAAACTTTCAACTCCTTTCAGCTAGAACCCTTGTATCTGCCACTCCTTGTCCTGCTCCTTGGCTATATAAGAACAATCATTACTCCACTCCAGAAAGGTCTGGATGGAATAATGATACTTTTATACCTCTTTTTTCAGGATGCTGGAGTGGACCTCCTGAACGTACCCTGGAGTTAGAAGCAGTTGTGTGTTTGCCTATGACAATCTTTTTAAAATCAAATTACTGTTTCCTCCTACAGAGAAAACCAGATATGACTTAAAAATTAAAAATTATTTCTATACCACAACAGAAATTGGGAAGAAACTGAGGTTTATAATTTTTTTCATGAAAACTAAGTCATTCAAATTAACTGCAAGTTAGGGCTTCCAGGGAGGTTTACTACTGCTCTTCTAGTGAATTATTTTTATGAAATGAGACATCTCAAAGAAGTGGGACCCAAATGTTTTCCCACTTCGTGTACAAGAAGCAGAAGAGCAGGGATTTGAATTTGTTTCTGAAAATACAAGGAAAGTACCTATACAGCAAATTTATTACCTGTACTAATGGGTCTCATTCTGTCTGGAAATTCTACCTTGGAAAACAGATACCTCTCCCAATTTAAATTCTATTAAACTATGTCCTCAAAACTTGATTAATTTCTGAGGAGAAGGTAAGGAGGATAACTGTAAGATTCTCCAATGACTTCTGCTTAAGGATTGGTCTGCTTTTATGCTTCTACTCCGTTCACTAAGGCTCAATGTCAGTTTGCTTTCTTCCAATATGGCTGTGACTTTTCTTGTCCTCTATTCACAGAGGGTTTTTTAACTTTTTCATTGCCCTGTTGAGTTTTTGGCTCTACGCCTTCACAAACAAACTGTGCAATGTGTCTGGAATCAAGGAAGAAAATACTGCATAATTACCAAGTTAAATATTGTCTCCTAGCCTTTACAAAGAATTTTTTAATCTATTGCCTTTCCTGGTTATTTCCCAACTACCTCTAATTAAGTTAAACAGATATGGTTGAATACCAGATATTCAAACAACTTGTGACAACCATTTGGAAATTATTACAGAAAAACTCCCTGCCTTTCCAAAGGCAGACAGATCATAGAATCTTAGAATCAACTAGGTTGGAAAAAACCTTTAAGACCATCAAGTCCAACCTTTACGCCAGGACTGCCAAGTCCACCACTAAACCATGTCACTAAGGGCCTCATCCACAGAGTTTTTGAACACTTCCAGGAATGGTGATCCCACCACTTCCCTGGGCTGTCAGTTCCAGTGGTTGATAACCCTCTTGGTAAAGAATTCTCTCCTAATATCCAGCCTAAACCTTCTCTGGCACAGCTTGAGGCTGTTACCTCTTGTCCTACCAGCAGCAATTTGCCAAACAGTTTCCAGGTTACAAACAACTATGGGGAAAGGACAGGAAGAAGGACAGAGAACAACTGCTGCTTCACGGAGTAAGGATGAGACTGAGCTGAGAAGAGTGGACTGCCTCTCCTGCTGTCTTGTGAGAGGGACAGTTACGTCACTAGATATCCACTCTCACTTACCAGCAGGGACAATCACATCAACAGTACCTCCATTAGGCTGTGGCAGGCAGGAAAAGAAATTCAGCCTTTTCCATGAAAATTGGTCTGAATTACCTACAGGAAATGCAAAAGGTCAGTTGAGACCAATCTGAGGAAGGCACCTTACTCTCTCAAGCAAGCTAATGGAGCTGGCCACTACTTTTTGTTCACACTATGGAAACTTCAAGTGGTGTTATTTTAGGACAAACTTGAGGCAATTATTCTGAAGAATATTCTAGTCTAAGGTAAAATTTGTACCCTTCCCATCATTTGTTTGGTAAGATATTTGTAACTTGCAGCCGAGTCATAAAATGCCCTTTTATTTTTATTCTGTTTAAAACTAATAGGTATCTGTATATTGAATTACAGAATACAATTTAATTTTAGAAAATAAATAAAACATCAGTGAATTATGTGTCTACACTTCAAAAAAATGTTCTGATGATTCAGACCAAACTGCAAATAGAATATAAAGTGATCTGTATTTCAAATGCAATTACAATACCATAATTTAGAAGGCATCTTTTGTTCTAAATGTATTTGACTCTTCCCTGAATTCTTCACAGCACTGAAGATGCTTTTCTAGTCCTAAAAAGTATTATCAACACAAGCAATAATAGTGTTTTTCTCACTGGTGCAATTGTTATCAGACAAACACACACACACACACACAAAAAGCAACCACAAAATTTTCTTTCATAAAAGAAATTGTGATGAAACTCAGTCTGTACTACATATAAAATTTCAGATTTTCATCTTCAGTTTTGAATTGCTATTGGCAAAACTTAAACATTCCTTGAAACATAAAACTTTCAGCATTTGAAAATCAGGTGTTTTTCTCATGATATTCAGGCAGTCTTTAACATGTCGCTGTTCTCTTGGCAAACATTTTACTACTTTGGCTGCAGACAAAGGGCAACTAAAACTTAGAATAACTTAAAAAGGATTTTCTATTCTACCAGTAATGAAACTGTCTCAAGGTAGGTTAGTGCTCAAGACAAACCAAAATGACTGATGATTGTTGTAATTTATGCAAATTGCTCATACCTTGAGGTAATTTTTGCAACCAGGGAGTTTAGAAATTTTCCAGAAACAACCTCTTTTGTGTCTGCAGACAGCTGGAAGTATACGGCACTTAAAAAGGTGACAATCTTCAAGAGATCAAATGGGTTCACAAGAACTTTTCCATGTGCAAAAGGTAAACTATCTTAAGTGTGTAAGAATCCATGTTCATTAAATATACCTCTTACTGTGACAAATGTAATACAAAATGAAACACGAAAACTATTTGGGACATTGTTTTGGGACATTCTCTGCACACAGTCTTTGCTTGTACAGTGTGTCTCTGCCTTCTCATCATTTCAACTATAAATATTAAGTATTACACTGCTAATGGTGCTATATAACTTTCAAAGCACCTTTTCTCCTCTCAGCTTTGACTTTTGACCTACAGTCTTAAGCTAATGAAAATCAATGCTTTAAGCAAATAAATTAAAATCTAATTATGTAGACAACATTGAATTTTCTGTTTAGCTGAACCATTCTTTTCTAGAAATAGATTTTGTCCTTCACAGACATGAATGAATGGGTAAGATTGAGGGCTTTATTGAAACACTTTTTAATATCCAACTGGAATAAATTCTGCAGAGTAGTTTTGACTATCAGTTCAACAACACTGGAAGAACTGTCTTCTGTGAAGTCCATTTTGTTTAGACGAGCTCAAATGAAACACCAATGAAGGGTACTAAAGACTCAGAAATGGAAAGAACTGTGAACTAGAAAAGGTATACTACATGTGATTCGAATTTCAGTGATTAGTAACCTTATCTTTTTCTCTCTCCTTAAACTTAATGTGACCCTGATGGATCTAGGTACACAAGAAGTTTATATGGGACTTATTGATGGCCATTTGTTATCAGGCCCTCAGTGAACTTTCAAGCAGCACAGGCATTTTGTCTTCTATTGTTCTGTGAGAAACATCGAGCTGATTCATGTCAAAATTGTAAATATCCTCACTGTAACATGTGTCATAAGTGTGATCATTGTGTTACGTGTGGATCAGAAACACCTTGTGGTCATTGTAACGTGTGCTGCTTAAATGAACTTGATTATACTGATGATGATAGTTCATTGTGAATATTATGGTGATTATACAAGTTTTATAGTGTGTTTGTAATTGTGGGGAATATCAGGATGAGATTTGCGCTAGTGTTAACAAAATTTAAAGGGAATTGTGCTGTATTTTGTAATTTTTGCAATATGTGAAATTCATATAAACTTACTTATAGTTTTAGGGGATAACTTTTATAGAGTATCAAAGGGATTGTGGTATACTGTGCTCAATGATTAACCAAACCATAAGCAAGTAACCAAGATATGCATCCTGATTTTAAACAATGTAATAGCCATATAAAGAGAAAACATAGATGAATGTATTTCCTGCCTTTGTGCAACCCCTTTTGTGCAAGATGCTGCCTGGAGATGAGACCCTGAGACCTGGAGGACCCAATAAGGAGAAGATGAGTCAACTACCTGGCGGAGAAGGATTGGTTAAGACAATGGTCCAATAGAGTGGTTGCAAAGGATAAAAGGCGATCCTCCTGGGACTCTGTGTGAGTTGTGGTGGAGCAGAGACTCCCCGTGCACCCAGCGCTGTTTGCTTATTGCTTCTCGACTTAAAAATAATTGAACCTAAATAAAATTGTATATTTTTGATAAAAAATAGGGCTTCAGTCATTTGTAACAGTTTCAAGGAATTTGAACTTCTAGATAATTCTGTCCAAGTACTGTCAGATATATTAGTGTCATTTATTTTGTTTAAATCCTGATGGGTCTCAGTCTCAGGTCTCAGTTGGCATATATGAAAGCACTAACTTTAATTATAGGCCAAGATCCATTAAAGAAGCTGAGACATGTCTGAACTATTGCAAACTGTGTCTCATCTTTCTGTTCCCTAAATGGCTCTGTGACTGTACAATTACCTCATTCTTCTCTCTGCTCATTGCCAGTTGTCTGTTAATATAAAATTAAAGGTAAAAAGTACTGGTATACAGCATAGTAATCCATTAAAAATTGAAGCCACCAAGCATTGAATTCAAAGGCAGCAGCAGTGTAAAAGTAAAAAAAAAAAAATACTAAATGCATATTTATAGGGAGCTTTACTTCCATATTCATGAATAAATGCCATTTTACTCTCCACACCATTTAGAGCTCAATCTCTCTTCTGGCAAGCTGAGCTGTTATTTTTGTGAATCAGTCCTAAGTCATTTATAACCAGGCCACTGCACCACTGACAACAGCGCTTTGGAAGTCAGGTAGGGATTATTAATTTGCCGTGAGTTTTCTGAGCAGCTTTATCTTCTTTCCGTACGCACCCATTAAAAATCATAGAGGCAAACCCGAAGGCACTAGTCACAAACTCCTTCCTAAAAAAAAAAGAAGCTAACAAACCCTTTGGTTTCAGATAAAGGAGCAATTCTGGGCAGTGGTAGCACAAAAAAA
>NDXB01015335.1:39612-113966 GCA_002631895.1 Agapornis roseicollis | reverse complement strand
AAAAAAAAAAAAAGTGAAAAGAAAAAAAAAAAAAAAAAAAAAAAAAAAAAAAAAAAAGGGCAATCTACCCTCAATTTATGTGAAACACCAGAGTTTTAGGGTTCCTGAAATGCACCTACCAGGAGGGTGAGATTCAAACGCATCCAAAAGCCCAGATCTCTGGGAAACAAGACTCACTGCCTCATACGGCCACACCTGTGGACACGGTGAAGAGGTAAATTGTAATTAAATCGTAACTTCTCCTGTAATTTTTAGGCCTCCACCAATTGCCGGGGCTGGGGTGGTACAAGCGAGCTCCCTACCACAAGAAAAGGCTGTATGTATCCTTTGTATACGGACAAATGGATATAAACTTTAGGACTGAGAATGCCCGAAGGCGATGAGGCAACTGCCGCCCGGTCCTCATTTTCGATCGTCACCGGGGTCTGTTGGGCCAAGGGTGACAGCCGAAGGGGGGTCCTCCATGGGAGTGGCAGAAGGGATGACCCTGTGCCAGGGAGGGAGCCGCTGACCCCTAGACCAGCCCATGTGAGGGTCTCCGCGAAAACGACACAGCCGAGGATCAGCGGGGCAATGGGAGACAGCGCACGGCCTCGCAGCACCCCAAGCAGCGGGCCAACCTCGCCCTGCTTCGCCTCACGGCCGCCCCTGGCGGTCGGCACGGGGAGCCGCCGGAGGCGCATGCGCGGAGGCTTTGCCTGCCCCTCCGAGCGCGCACCGGGGAGCTCAGGGTTAGCGAATACGGTGGGGGTAGAGTGGGGCCGGCAGCTTGGGCCATTTCCGCTGCCCGCTACGCTTTGTCCCGGCGGCTCCTCGCCTCGGGTGGCAGCGGTGAGTGTGGGGCAGCGCCGTGAAGGCTCCTGCCCTGTCGCGTCGACTGGGCCGGGCGGAGGGGCACAGCGCGATCGAGACGGGCAGGTATGTCCCAGGAGAGCCGCGCCGGGAGAAGGGTCCGGTCTGGCAGACGGTGCCCCCTCCCCTGCCGGTGCACGGCCGGGGTCCGTGCGGTGTCCCGGGGAAGCAAAGGGGCTGTTTGGAACGGGGCCGTGTGTGAGGGACCCGGCGGGACCCTGCGGGTGAGCGGGGCGGGGGTCCTGGGTGGGTGCCGGCGGGGAGGCCTCTATGGGGAGAAGAGGAGAACGTACCCGGCTGCCCTCTTCCCCTTGTCGGGCTCCGGCGGGGGCTGGCGCTGGCGGAGCCGCCCGGAAAACTTCCCTCAAGGGGTTTGTGCCATTTCCAGTGAAGCCAAGGAGGAAAATACTTTTAACAAAGGAAAAATGCTGCGGACTTTCGAAAGAGTTCAATGGTTGCCTCCAAAATAGGCAGTTAAAAAATGTTTCTCTTTTAAATTTTAAACGGCACCACCACCAAAGCGAAGCAACAAAATTAACCCACAACCATCTGAAGCTTTCACTTTCCTGTTAAAACTTTTTTCACTTTTGTAGTGGCCTCTCAAAGCCTCCATCTGTGTTAGACCTGCAGTAGCCAGGACAGTCGGTGCAGCTGAATCTGTAAGATGCTGAGGGTGGGTAGGTGTATGAAGGAAGCTCTTAGCCTGATTCCCCAGAGGTCCAATGGACCTCTCTTAGGCCTGGCACTGGCAAGAGAACAGTTCATATACACAGAAAACAAGAGGGGTGTGGGGAGATTTTATGTTATCACAGTTGAAACTGGGATTGAATGTTGTGTTGGTTGAGGGGTAGAAGAGCAAGCAGTGGCTGGGAACAAAACAAAGAAGAATGGAACCAGTGACTAAAGGGAAGACTAAGCAAATGAAGACACTCAAAATAATCTCAGGTTTTCATAACCCTGTTATCATAGATAAGTCTGGGGGGAGAAGGGGGGCAGTTATGCAGATGTTGGTGTCCTAGGTTAAAATCAACACCTTAGATTTATTATCACTATAGGCTGGCACTGGACAAAAATTCTAGTCATGTTTTTTTCTGCAGCCCTGGTGTTCTTTGCCACCTTCTGCACTCCCTTCTCCCCATACTGGTGCCATAGTTTATACAGCACTGCGGTGAAGTGGCATGGAATATTATCCACAGATTCACACTAAAACATTTTTTCTAATTAATCTAGTTAATACAACTGGTTCTCTGCCCTGCTATAGGGATGCTTATGTTAGCTTAAGGAACAATGTGTGATGTGGAGGGAAAGAGTTTATTATTTTTTGTATATGAACAAATATGTATATAGAAGCACTGGGGGGGGGTTACATACACATGAGCATCTTTACACATAGGAACACAAACACCTGTGTAAAGGGATTGTGCAATTGCAGTGCCGTGCATTCTGGGCCTTGTGTTGAACAGAGGGAGTGCCATTGATAAAGCAGTTGTGGGGGAGGTTTACAAGTATAAAAGGTGACTTGCATTGTAGTAAGGGTGAGTATGCAAGACTATTTCTGGCTGGGCCAGGGGAGTTGAGATTAGAAGCCAGAGAGGGAATAGGGAATTTCTGTGGGAGAAAACTGCATGGAAGGAAAGGAGTTAGACTTTTTACACATCTGTTCAGCCATCTCACTTCAACTTCTTTTAGACAAGAAAAATTTATTTTTCAGGACATTTTAGGAAAGAACCTGGGATTCTTCAGTATCTCCCTCTTCTTGGAATTAGTCCCCAGGAATTAAACCACAAAATCCCCAGGCAAAACATGGGTTATCCATTCCCGTGCAAGTTCATCCATAATTTGTGTCCACCTAATGCAGCAAGATAATGTATCAGCTCAAATGGCAAAGTATTGCATTTGTGTTATGTGTTATAACCAGTTAAGTGTCAAGCTTATGCGAGTTTTCCTTTGTTAGAAGTGGATAGTTACATCTAGTTGGAGTAACTGTACTAATGTTGCCAATTCCAGAAGCACTAACAAATGAAGGAGAGCTGAAGTTTTTAGTTAGCTTTAATTCAGCCTCTTCATACATCTAGATTGAATTCCAGTTTTCAGTTAAGTAATAAAATAGTTTGTTGCATAAAAAAAGTCCTGTTAGACTCAAGTTATTAAAAAAAGTATTTTGGCCTTGTCCTCATTACTTAGGTCATGTGAGGTCACCACTTCTTTCTAAACATGACTCAAATCTGCATTCATATTCTGCTTTGGCTGTGGAATCACCTTAATATCTCAATAATTGAGAAATCCTCCCCTTAATTGACAAAGCTTTTCTAAGACAAGCAAATAATCCTCCTCCTACTCCACGTGAAGAATGAAAGATGAAACTATGGAGACCAAATCTGATCTAGGGTAGGACCTGATTTTTATTTTTTTTTTTAAATTTATTTATTTATTTATTTTTTTAGGGTATTGAGTTTGGTGCCCTGATTTATGTTAAGTGTACAGGTGCAAATCAATTGAATAACTGGTCTAAGGCTATTCTACTTTTGCAAATCAGTCACTTGGATTTTAGGAGAGGTATTGCTAAAATAAAATGAATGTAGCTGAAGTGTACATTGAAACAGGATTTTTAAGTAGTTTATCTAGAGTCATGAATGAATTCTGTGGCAAAAGTAGGGATGAAGTGTACTTTGTGACAGTGCAAGCTTATTGTAAACCACAGCATTTTGAACATTTTTGTTTGCTCTGTCATTTTAAACAGTTCCCTTTTCCTGTGGTCCTCTTTTCCATCATTTTGTCCTGTGTACCTCTGTGGCCTCCCTCACTAGCAATAGCATAACCATTTCTGTATCAGTCTGGTGAGGTGGATCACACAAGTAGGTTGAGAAAGAAAATGTGACTTAACTTTTGACTTATTACCTGGCTCTTACAAAGAGCTGGATGGGTGAAGGAACAAGGGATGCAGTTGGTACCACTTAATCCAATATAAGTGCTGGGAAAAGCCTAAGCTGTTTTGCTCCTCAACTTCCCTGTCCCATTGATCTCATAAATCTTACATACTTCATTCCTTTTATTTAGTCAACAAATTACAGGAGGTTCCTGTAGGCAAGAATTTTATTTTGTTGCACCAACCCGTTAAAAACTTTTGCTTTCAATTTATCAGTTAAATTATGAACGTCTCCAGCTCTGTATCTTCCTCTTTCATGGATTCCAATCAGCTCTGTTTCCACTATGCTGTCATTCTCTGGCTTGTGTTTCTCTAATGTGTGGCTTTTTCTGCTTTAGCCTCCAAAGACAATTTACTTTCTTCCCTCCATCCCTTGCTTTGTCTTCTCTTCCACATTATAAACAAAAGCACTTGCAATGTGCAGTTGAGAACAATACAGAACTGGCAAGGGAAGGGATTAAATGACCTAATGTCTGATATCTGTTCTCCTGCCAGCTATTTTTGTTTGAGTTCACATGTCTGTAACTGACCTTTTTAAAAATCTAATCTGACAATACCCAGCCCTTTCCTTATTTACTTTTGCTTTGTTTACTGATTCTTGTTAAATAAAATTTGATACACTTTTGTGAGGCCTGAAGTATGCTTAGCCCATTCTCTTGTTGCCAACAGTTTTGATGGTGATTATCAAGTGATCTGTGTTTTAGTCAAGGTTTCTGAATGCCATCATTAAAATAGCTATGTTGTAAAAGCAAGGCTTGTCCATACTGGAAGGAAATTACATAATAATCACCTAAAATCACACCATGTATTTTAGCCTGTCAAGGAAATATACTTGTTGAAAGCTATTTTATGCATATTTCAGGCTATCACTTATTTTTAATGATAGATAATCATCATGTAAAATATCTTAAACTTTGGATAAAAGCTACTTACCTGTTCCAAAATACACGTGTAAAATTGGACAAGAGATATGTTTGCACAGCCCAACATATTGGAAGTAACATCCAAGGCTAAGAATCCTGGAAAATACAATAGCAGAAGAAGCACTGCCTGTTTTCAAACTTACAAGGCTGCTTTGTGTATGGTTTTTTTGGGGGAAGGGTTTGTAAGCATGCCGTTACATGGGTGAGAGACAGACTATTCTGCAGTTACATCTTGAAAGTTTGAGATCACTTGCAGTTTATACATTTCGTTGTGCTGTGTTACCTGCTCAGTGGAGTGTTTCTTTTAAAGCATTTGACTCAACCTTCTCATGTGCTTCTGAAATGACTTTTGAATGTTGGTTTCTTGTTTTAAGATCACCTACTTTCAGGTTTCTAATGCAGTAGTTAGTCTGCACCCATATAATTATTCCAACAATGATCAGATTAAGTGATACTAAAATCAAGTAAGAAACCATGTGAAAAGTAGGATTGAATAGTTTATTGTAGATAAAACTTAGTCCTGGTGAAGTACTCATTTTGTTGCCTGAAACTGCAGAACTTCTGTGTTTGCCAGAACTCTAGGTTAGGTAAGATTTTTTTTTTTAATTTATTTTTTTTTAATTTTTTTTTTTTTACACCAAGCCATTATACCTTATTGATGTGCCTGCTTTGCTGAGCTCTGTTTTCCTGTAGTATAAGAATGAATGCCATGGACCAGTTTCAAGATTCACTTTACAANTTTTTGGTTTAGTAAAATTTTTTTTTTTAATTTATTTTTTTTTAATTTTTTTTTTTTTACACCAAGCCATTATACCTTATTGATGTGCCTGCTTTGCTGAGCTCTGTTTTCCTGTAGTATAAGAATGAATGCCATGGACCAGTTTCAAGATTCACTTTACAAAAATTCCTCATTAAATGCCTACCACTAAATTAAATGTTTAATATAACTGTCTAAACTGTAATATTTATTATAATAATCTGTATTTCTAATGTTTACTACTTGGCATTGAAGAATGATGCATTTTTGCCTTAAAAAGTGTGTCTTTCTTAGCTCACTGGTATGGGGCAGTTGATGGGAATGCTATCAGGAAATTCAGAAATAAGAGACTTCATCAGACGTGAACTTTTGCACCTGCCTGCACCTCCAGGTGTTATCAGTGTGCTGTTTGCTCACCTTGTGTATATTCTTCAGCTTTTATTTGCAGAGTATTACTTTTCAAACTGTTAGATTAAGCTGTGAGGAGAAGCACCTTTCTGTTAGTTTTTCTGTCCCTAGTCTTCATTCTCGTGGTCATAGGGAAGGGTTGAACAGGGTCTCAACAGCAGAATTCTCAGCTGATTCTCTTGCGTGTCTTCCCATAGATTTCCCCTGAGGCAGCTGAAATTAGCACAGTCTGTGACATTTCATTTCAGTGCTGCTGAGCATTTCTGAGTATCAGGAATGAAATGGAGTCACTGTGCTATTTTCTGTTTGCTAGTGTTGTTTATCAGAGCTGTGGGCAGCAGCAAGATAAAGGCATGGCGTATTGACTGTGTGGCTTTGTAAGCAGCTTAACTGATCTAAGCTTGTCCTGCTGCCTGAAAACATGACTTCTTGCTTTTCCCCTCTATCCTTTGCTAAGTTTTGCATTTTTATTGTTTCTCTTGTGCTGGAAGTGTGCCAGCAGTCTTAATGCTAGGCAGTCAGCTGAACTGAGGAGCTTATTTGTTTTAAAATGAAACCAGTCAAACTAAAATAATATGCACACACAAAAGGCTTTCCACTGGGCTACCTCTGGCTGGCCTTGGGCGCTACTAACTGGACCTTGAATCAACTCAAGGGAGGGAGTGGGACTGTATGGTTCTGTGTGGCATCTGCCTACTCAGCTTTATCTGGGATTGATTTAAGTCCTTACTCCTAAACTGTCAGTGAAGCAGTAATGTATCAGTATCTTTCTCTGCCAAAATGTTTGAAGAATTGCAACAGACTGCTCAAGGGGCAGGGTACCAGGGGTCCCTCAAGGGCCAGGAACCTGGTGAACAGATCTTGGGGTCAGACTCTGAAAGTGAAAAGAAAGGTGAACAAAGTCATCTTTTATGCAAAGGCCACTTAGGAAGAACTGTAAAGAAGTGTCCAGCTACAAGCTCATCAGATCAGTAGTTGTCTATGAGAAACAGAGGTACCAAAGCAATTTCATGATGGCTGTTCTTTAGAAACTCTTGGCAAAGGTTTGATCCAAGTTTTCATCTTGGTGTAAGAAAGGAATTTTTTACAGTGAGAACAAGCATTCACTGGAACAGCCTCCCTAAGGACATGGTGAAGTCCCCCTCACTGGAGGCTTTCAAGATGCAACAGGGCAGGGTACTAGGTAAACTCATCTGGTCTCCCTTTCTCAGGAAAGACTGGATGAGAAGATTTGTTGAGGTACCTTCCAGCCTGGGGTGCTCTATGGTTCTGTGAATTTTTTGTGTGGTTGAAGTTACCTACATCAGAAATACAAAAGGTAGAGATGCATCTGCTATGTAGCATGTCTGCCCTCACTGGGGCCTCTGATCCCCAGTACAGCACTGGGTAGCAGTGTTAGGAAGGCAGGACAGATTCCTTGACTCTCCTTCAAGGTTGAAGCCAAAACGTCATTTTTCATTATACTTCAAAGATGTAAATCAGCTGAAGTACTTTTGTGTGTACGTTTGTTCATATCCTACTTAGAACAAAAAATAAATGTAATGCAGTAAAAAAGCATATTCATTTGTGTATCTTAACATATTTGGAAATTTGTGTAAAGCTGGTGCGAGGCAAAATGGTCATGGGTGTTGTGAGAGGGAAATAGCAGTATTTTAAAAATTCTGGTTTGCTGCAGCTGTTCTGTGGATTCTGGTGGTCTGTGCCTTTCTGAGAGTGCAACTCTCTTTATGTGATTTTCCAGTATGACAGAAAACTTCATAAATACGTGGATGAGTTGTGCCTCGTTGTCTAGTTACCGTAGAATTCAATAAGATGAAATATATAACTGTGACTCTTCTGTCACTTCAGTGCAATTTGATTTTTTTTGGATGACTGGAAAATCCCATTAAAGCATGCTCTGAAATGCTGTCATGTGTGCCTTGCTTCAGGGGAAGACAGATGAGGTGGAAACTTGTATTGAAACATGCTGATGGTGCATAAATATTTGGAAGAGAAGGCTTTGTTTGCACATTCCTCTAGCTTAGTTTAGCACTTCACAAAGAGATTACATTTTATATTCTGGCTAATTTTTCTGGGTTAAATGAAGTGCAAGACATTGGCCTACCAAGCAAATGCTAAATGCCATTCCTCTACAGAGCAAAGTATTTGACTCACCTTTGCCTCATCACAGAAAAGCAAATAAACTTTATGAAGTAGGTTAATGTCATTTAAAAATACAATTATTACATGTAAAATGAAGATGTCAGTGTGAAATTATCCAGATTTCTTTTGGCTACAAAGGTCTAGAATCTTTCCGGGGTTTTTTAATAGCTCTTTGAAAAAAATACTGGTAGTTTAGAACAAAGCTGTTTTTTAAAAATGCAAGAGAAACTCCAGTGACTTGAGGATAATATTTTTCAAGTGTATAGAATTGTCACCTCTCTTTTTTTGTGAAAAGAGGAGGCTTGAATATCAGATCCAGACTGGTGTAGTTGGAGGCTGAATTTTGTACAGCCAATTTGTGGTACTGGAAAATCCATAAAGTTATTACTTGCGAAATTTGGGTCATAGTTTTGCTTTTTAAGATGTATTGGGGAAAAAAAAAGTATCTATAATGGTTTCAAAGTAGGAAAAATACTATGTAATTACCCCTGATCTTGTAACATTTTCAGATTGTTCAAACTGCAATGAAATTATGTTCTTGTAAATGGACTGGGCCCAGGTACTGTTGCTTGGCCCTTACTCTCATGCCTGAAGATGTATAATCTGAAGGTAATACCCTGTTGTTTTTATAATCCCTTACTTGACCCATAATGCTTTAAAAGGCAAACAGCACTGTTATAATCTGTGTTCTGAATGTTTTGATGTGTTGATGTGGGAGCAGATGGGAAACCTAGAGCCAAATGAAGAAGGGAGGTTATAGATCATGAGTAGGATGTATTGAAAGACCACTTGCCATCTATCAATTTGATTTCTATTATATTCTTGTATTTACTCCCTAATACATTTCATAACTGGTCCTAATCCAGTTTTAAGCCACTTTATCCAGTTCCTCTTACTCGTTCCATACTGAGCACTGGACTGCTTCCCTTCTTTCATAGTTAGGAAGTTATAAATTAAAGGTATATGCAGTGTCTTTTGTGTGTGTAATAATACATACTTTCTTTGGAATACTGTGTAATACTAAAATGTGAAGGTAAGCTGGCTTCTGAACTTGAGCGAGTGGTTGAAATGTTTGGGAAATTGTGTGGCTATAAAGTGTAGAAGATGCTAAATTAGACATTAATAGCGTGAAGATTGTTGAAAGGTAAACAGCCATTTTAGCATACTGCAGAATGTAAGTGAGAACATAAGTAAAAACTGCAATACTAGATCAGCCAAAAAAGTCAGGTCTGGCATTGTGTGCTGGCTGGAGATGCTATAAGAAGAGTCTCAGTGAAGAGCATGAACAGAATAACCTTCCCTGGTAAAGTCCTGGTTACCATTAGATTGGAAACTTCATGGGATAGAGGATACATCTGGAGAATTGTGTTATTCTATAGTCATCAGCAAATTTCTCCTTAATTTACTGATTTTATTTTTGTTATTTAAACCTGTGTCTGCTTTTGTTCTGAGCAGCATTTTACAGCATCAAGTTCTGTAACTTGGGCACTATGTGAAAATTCAGGTGCTTTGATTTATTTATATCTTTCAGCCTAGATCAGTGTCCCTCCTGTCCATCAAGGGTAACAGGTTCAAACTTAAATAGGGGAAGTTCAGGTTAGGTATAAGAAAGAAGTTCTTTACTGTGAGGGTGATGAGGCACTGGAATGGGTTACCCAAGGAGGTTGTGAATGCTCCATCCCTGGAGGTGTTCAAGGTCCTTTCCAACCCTAACTATTCTATGATTCTATTCTATGACTCAAACAAAAAACCCGAAACAAACAAGCAAAAAAGACAAAACACACAACCCCCCCAAAAAACATGACAGCTATTGAATAAGCAGCTGTAACTTCACTAGTGTGACATGGGAATTTATCAATACATTATTTAAAACTTCAGTCACTTGTAAATGTGGGGTAGAAGGATCATAACATAGTTTCCCTGGCTTATCGTGTATTGACTTTGTGAGTTTACAAGCTGCTAACATGGGAAGGAAGTTATTGCAAATATTGATAATAGTGATCATAACTGAATGTTAATTTTGTAGTCTGTAATTACAAGTTTCCACTCCTTGTGTGAGTGTGAGGCAAATGTGCTTTTTTTGTTTGTGGAGGTTTTGGGGAAGCGGAGGGGTTGCTATGTTTTCTCCTGGTTCCCAGATTAGCTGTATATGGGGGGGGTTTGTGAGTGTGGTGTTGGGTTTTTTTCTTTTTGTTTTTTTTTCCAAGCAGACACTCTGGTATTTCAGATGTTTAGCTTTCAGATTGGACCCTATGGTATCCTGTGTATTAACAGCATTTCATTTCCATAGTAAGAACACAACATTTGATGATAAGAGACAAGCACGTAGACTACTTCAGAAATCTCTTTTGCTGTGGTGATGTTGTTTTGTTTCTGGGGATTTTCTTTGGTTGTTTTGGTTTGAGTTTTGGTTTTTTTGGTCTGGTTTGTTTCATTTTTCTTGAGGGAGAGTCTCGTGTTACCTGTATTTTGTCAGCTTGTTTGTCAAAATAATTCTGTAGCTCTGCAGAAAGTTTTGCCAGGCATTCACTGTCACCACGTAACAACCTTTAATTCTTTGCTGAGGAATCATTTATCTGGAGCTTCCTTCCTCACACCTTCTTACTACTTTGAGTGTAGTCACACAGGATGTATTGGATGTATCTGCAGTAGCATTTTGGTTTAGATTAGAAGTGTGCTTTGGAAGCAAAACTCCCAGTTGTCACCACTTTTCATGCTTTGGTTTGTATTGCAGAAGTGTTTCAAAGATTCAGACTTTATTACTTTAAACCAAAAGATATGCTCCAAGAGCATCCCTTTTGCAGTCCCACTGCCACATGGTGTTCAGCTCATGGAATCAAATCAGAGCTCTACGCCAAAGTAAAATTCTCAATGTATGTATTGTGTCAGTTGGGTCCTTGGCAGCAGCTGTTTTGTTCTTCAGATTCACTGCTGTTGTTCTGCATTCCTGACTGATGTAAGTTTAGTAATGGATAAATATAATGCACTTAAAGGCTATTATTCATGACCACGGTACTTGCTTCAGGTGAAAGAGTCCAGCTATTCAAGCCTAAGTTAGAATAGATAATATCAAAGTGGTTGACAACTTGAGTTGGATTTGGAAGCTGACACTTAAGCAGTAGTTAAGTCTGTGAACACCAGAGCTATAATGAATCTGTTTTTCTTTCTCTGTTGCCTTTTGCCCTTTCCTACTTTATCAGTCTGAATTCTCCTCCATTCTTTAGCATGCTTATTCTTGTGACACAGTTGTTAATGCAGATCACCACCATATTCTGACACCACTTCTGTGCTGTTTGAGCTCTTCCCCTGTTCTCATCTCTTCGTTATTTGACTTGCCAGTTTGCAGCCATCTGTAGAGGCTGTGGCTGGTCCTGAGCAGGGTGTATGCTTTCTGACTGTCTGCTTTCTGACGGTGAAAATGGGTAATGATTTACAACCGTTGAAGGCTCCGTGCTTCCTGAGATACTGCCGCAATTGGTAAACCCCATCTTTACTGCAGTGAGAACAGTAATGGCTTTTCTCTGTTCTTCTTGGTCATTGATCTTTGTGGAAAACTTATAGTAGCACAGAAGAAGAAATCTCCATGTCATGTTTATTTAAAAGCTATTGGGGGAGGGGAGGGTGGAGACAATAGAAAATAATACAGATTCATTAGTTTTGCATCCAAACAAAATCAGGATAAAAACATGTCCTTCTGCAAAAGCTTTATTTAACTGTTCACCAGTGCCACTTGAAAAAGGACAGAAATTGGTTATCATTATGTCAACACTTAGATGGATTATCAAGATAAATAATCCAAATTTTAATTCCCAAAGCATAGTGGGATTGTCTAACGTAAAGCAGCAATGTCTTTTAACTGTAGCTTATAGATGACTGAGATGTCTGAAATGCCTCTATGTTAGCAGCTCAGAAAGTCACAGTCTCTTGAGGATTTGTGCAATTCTGGTTTCAGTACAGATACAGTTACATAAGTGTTCAATTATGCCTCACAAGAACTGCCCCGGATGTTTCCCGTGCACTTTAAAACAGTGAAACCTGCCAATGAATTTCTTCTGAAGGGAGAGTGTTGTTACTTCTCCCACATGTCGTACTGGCCAAGTGTGTGCATCAGAACATTGACCTTGTCTGGGTTTGAAGGGGAGGAGAAGGAAGAGGTATCTTATAGCAACTGCCCCTTTGAGCCAGAGGAGCCTGGAAGTAACGCGAGAATAACCAGCCAGAATATTGCCACAGCTTTAAAACAACAAAAAAAATCTAAATAAATGTGCTGGTTTGGGCTGTGAGAGAGTTTTTCTTCATAGTAGCTGGTATGGGACTGTACTTTGGGATTTGTGCTGGAAACAGTGTTGATAACACAGGGATTCTTTCATTTTTGCTGGCCAGTGCTTACAAGGCGTTTTCTGCTCCTCACACCACCCTACCAATGAGGAAACTGGGGTGTATGTGAATTTGGGAGGGGACACATCTGGGACAGCTGACCCCAGCTGACCCAAGGGGTATCCCATACCGTATGGGGTGATGTTTAGCATATAAAATAGGGGAAGAAGAAGGAAGAGGGGAATATTTGGATAGATGGCATGTGTCTTCCCAAGTGATCATTATGTGTGGTGGAGCCCTGCTTTTCTGGAGATGGCTGAATATCTGTCTGGTGGTGAGAGGCAGTGAATGATCTCTTTGTTTTGCTTTGCTTGCATGTGGGGCTTTTCCTTTACCTGTTAAACTTAATCTCAATCCACAAGTTTTTTCACTGTCAGTCTTCCTCCCTCCTCATCCCAATGCAGAGTGAGTGAGTGAGTGCCTGTGTGGAGCGTAGTTGGGATTAAATTGTGATAGTCCTTTTTGGCACCCAACATGGGACCTTTTCAGCACATCTCACAGTTACTTTGGAAGAAAGGGTAATGAGGCAGAAGCATATACTTCAGTCTTAGCCAGCCAAAGTCCTGTCCAGCTGACCTCAGGATGAGCCACCTTCTCTGTGCTAACAGGGCGGTGTTGAAGAGTTGTTCTCGGCATGCTTGTTCTATGAGTAGTAATGATACATTTTATTGGTTTCAAGGTGTAATGGCAGTCCACTGAGTACAGGTTTCTCTTAGCAATCTGGTTTGTGGTTTTGAGTTCATGTGGAATCAAAATTAATGGTAATATTTTATAATGCTGTGATTGGGTAGTATCTGTAAGGCAGAAGTTTTTTCAGTTCTCTTGTTCACTCTTATCGTTGTGCCAGAATAAGTCTCAGGTGGGAGAAATCTTTTCTATCCTTGTCTGATTAAGTAGCGTCAAAAATGTTCCATCCCTCTTTATTCCCATCCAAATTCTCTGGAAAACCTTGCTGTTGCAAGCAGGCCAAACTTAATAAATGCAGGCTTCTCCCATATTCTTATCTATGGACTTCTATTCAAAGAAAAATCAATATATTTCTTCAGCATTTGGATGTATTTAAGTTCTTTGGTGTGCTTTTACTGAGGAAAAAGTTATTTGAAACAGGTCTTAATAAGAAAAATTTGTAGTCTTCTGCAGCGTTTTTTCCAAGAATGTAAAAGATGTACATGGTGGGACTAGGATTTTTAGGTAGGCACATAATGTATTTTGAATAAAGGCAGTCAGGCAACTATCATCTGTTTTCCTATGTAATTATTTAATGTCATTTTTCTTCTAAACAAACCTCCCACAGGAATGTTTCAGTTGTTGCATTGCACCTGGTTTGGGGATATGGATTAGAATAGGTGTGTTCAGTTTTAGAGTGAACATCTACTTATGTTCAAGTCAGTGTCCCTTGAATGTACCTGCTTTCATGAAGAGCTCTAGAAGAACCTACATATTTATGACTTTAAAAGTTGTAGAGCTGTATGTAGCATGTGGTTGTAATGGCATCCCAGTGGCCTCATTAATTGTACAGTTTACAAAACTAATACTAACACCTGTACTCCTTCTCAGAGTTGTACTGTAGAATGAAAAAAGTCACTTCCCTCTTCCCTTCTTGGTACTGTGATGTGTATTCTTCCCCATTTTTGAGAGGAGCATGTTGGCATGGCAGTGTTTTAAATCACTGTTAACGCTGCCTGTGAGAAACTAAGTGTGTGAAAATGCTGTTGCTGCTTTTTGTTATGCTTATTTTCTCTTCTCTTTGTAACTTCTTCCCTTAAAGACTTGCTTTGTTCTTTATATTCTGTCTCCCTAGAATATATGACAAGTCAGTGAGTGAGAATAGTGAAGGCAGTTTGGACTTGTGTGCCCTCCATCAGATCTTCTGTCCTCTAACAGTACATGCTGCACTCAAGTTTCCGTTGAACTTGTAGTCAGGGAGTGTTCCCAGAAGAGGTATACCTGGCAACCGAATATGGTTATCTTGACAAATGCAACAAAATCTTGCAGAAATACTGTCATGAGCCAAGAACTTTCAGTGCTGAAATTAATTGGCTTCCCAATTTAAAGGATACATTGCACTACTAGAGTATGATTACCAGCTTTGAAAATGTGCATAAAAATATTCTATGCTTTGTGCCTTTACAAGGCACAAAGGCATATAAGGTTTGGGAACTTTCAGGATTAAAAAGACAAATCGGTTAGTTGTGGAAAGAAGTGTAAAGCTCAGTTTGTTACTTCAATATTCTTTAAAATTTCATACAAAATGTTTTTCCTTAGTAAGACTGTAGCCCATTGGTGGCGAGCATGACTGCTGGGTAAATAGCAATGGCTTTGTTAGTATGTCTCCTTTGCTGTCTCATTTGCTGTAGAACTCACTGAATTTCCATTAGGCCATTATACTTTCTACTAGAAGTGGAAGGTTGATTGTTTTAGTTTAGTTTTGTTTCTTACCATTATCCTGGCAGCCAGGTAAGCAGACAGGAAAGGTCACTTATTGGTCAGGTATGTCAGCTTGCCATTGAGCTCAGAATTTGACACTTGGCTATAGAGCTATCCATGCTGCCCACCGTGTTGTCACTTTTTCCACAAGGAAATCTAAGGTGATGTATAACCTCTTGAGGAGTGTGGAGGGGATAATATATAGAGGATAGTTGGAAGAGGGATTCCTGATACAGTAAATATTGGTGTTACTAGCAAGATACTCTCTGTAGAGGTTTTTATGTATACATTAAAAATACTGCTTTTGACACACAGGAGCATCCTAACCTTCAGTAAGGTTCATGAAGACTTAAAAGCAGAAACTAGAGTTGGGTAGAGAAATAAATGAGTCAGTAGCAAGTCAAGATGTTGTAGTATTGCCAGCCCTCTTCAGCTTTATTATGTACTTGTTTGTTTAACCCCTTCTTCCAAGCAACCTTTGAACTATTTAGTCAGTTTGAACCAAGACTGTCAGATAGAGGACTGAAAAATAATTAAGCTTTTTCTTTTATTTGAAGGGGCAGTTGAAGGCAAATACCCAAGTGGTTCCTCTGCAGTGTGAGAGTCTGTTCTGTGAGTGTAATGTCTATGTAGTGGCAGGGCAACCATTCCCTGTGTTCTCCAATCAACCTTTTCCCCAATAGGTATTTGTTTGGCATAGCAAGAAGTTAGCTGTGTTTTGTGGGAGCTTGGAAATGAAGAAGTTTGGGGTGATACGGAGAGGGAAGGCAGGGAAGTATAAAAAAGACACATTTGTAGTAAAATGGACAAAATTAGTTCCAGGTAGATCTAAATACTTGTAATTGCTGTAAGAATTACAAATTAGAAACTGAAGATTGTTTAAGGGAATTTTCTGCACCACAGCTGCTGGAAAGCTGTGTTTATTATTTCCTAGGCACACTGGTTCCTTTTGTAATGGAGGAATGGTGAAGAGAAATGTAATACGTGTTTTGCTGCCAATTCAGCAGATCTTCATTTTTGTCTCCAGTTCATAATATACTTGCCTCCATTTCCACTGACAAAGAGTGCTGGTGTTTCTTTCTTCTCCACACATTTTCCCCATCTAGGAATGAACATTAGAATACTGACATATACAAAGGTCATAGTGTTCCAAGTACCTAGTGTCAGGTGCCAAGGTGGCACTGCATGCCTCGGCAGTGCCTCATTCTGCTTCTGGTGGACAACATCCATTAGCAGGGAAGAGGCACATTAATCCCCTCATTTCCATCACAGTTCCAGAGCCATCTAGTTGTGACTTGATGAGCATGGATGTGAATGCATGGTTTTCTTTTGGTTTGTTTTTTCCACATGGTGTTGAAACCCACACACATTACTTGTTAAAGGGTGTAATATCGAAGACTACCTGCTTTTTTTTATTTTTATTCTAAATTTAATGTAGAGAAGAGCCCCCATTAGGGAGGGTGAGCTTGGTGAGGTACGTTTCATGCACTGTTGTACTGCTACTCCACCAGAGCAAGGGAGACTCATGGGTCTTGCTTTTCTATTACTGGGAATCTTGAGCTGCTATTGCAAAAGCAGCCACCTGAAACTGGCAGGTACTAAATGGCAAAAAAAATTCATAATGTAACAGATGAAGAGGAATAGTTAACAGCAGTAGCCAAATTTTTTGACCTGCTTGTTAGTAAAAGCTTAGCAATTTCTTCAGCATAGGTATTTGGGTTGTAACAATGAAAATGACACTGGTTTTGGCTTTCTTCAAGAAGCAAGGGTCAAAGGTGGTTTTGTCTTTGCATAGAGAAGTCTGCTAAGAAAAATGACTCCAAGAAACTGAAAACAGCCCTTCAAACTGCTCTTTCTGCCT
This sequence comes from Agapornis roseicollis, assembly GCA_002631895.1. Lineage (NCBI taxonomy): Eukaryota > Metazoa > Chordata > Aves > Psittaciformes > Psittacidae > Agapornis > Agapornis roseicollis. Next base: position 97,293 of record NDXB01015335.1, on the reverse strand, counting down.
TTAGGTGTAGTTCTTGTTGGTGTTTTGCCTGGTGGGTGCAATGATTTTTGGCACTGTCCTGTCTGAGAGCATCTTTTGTCTAGTCTCTTTCCAAGATGTGGTATAAAGTACATGTAGGTTCTTGTAGGACAAGTTGGGATCCTGTCATGTATTTCTATTTCCTTTTCCAAATCACAGATCTTGTTCTGCCACTGAACTTTATGCAGGAATCCTGTTTTAATCAGCAGCATACTGTTAATGAATTTGCATGTGTTCAGTCTGATTTTAGAAAGTGTGATCCGTAGACTAAAGATAATGAGGTGACTTGGTGATCTCTGCAGAGTGAATTTAAGTCTTAGATACAGATTAAGTAATTACAGTGGAGAATGTAATACCTTTCAAGTTTGATTAGGGAAAACAGTGGTTGCAGATTTGCTTAAAATTATATACACCTTCTGTTTCGTATCAGCATTTTTGCATATTCTAAATATGGAAAGCTTTGAAAAAGGTCAAACCATTTACCATTTCACTGTAGTTACATTATTTTTGGATAGTATTCCTATACTACTGAATTTAGTCTACATGCAGTATTGGTACAGTTCAAAAAAGGGGTTAATCTTGATCATGGGGTTTCCAGCACTCATACATTTGTAGCAACATGTGGAAATGAAGAGAAACTTTTCCAAGTTCATTAGAATTCACAAACTAAACAGGATGTTTCCTTTTTTGTTACAGACTTGATATTTGCAAGTTCCTTGCCTTGACAGTAATCAGCATGGATAGTGGTAAGTTTGTTAACTTAGTGATGAGTGTGCCTTCTTTATTACTTCTTGTGTAGTGGGCATTAACACACCCTAAAACTATCCTTTGCTCAAAATCCCAGTCAGTTTGCATAAACAATGTCTTCTGCTGTTTAACTAGATCTGGTGTTATATAGGATGCAGATCTTTTCCCACACTAAACTGAACTGGAATCATACTGCTGTTCTAAAAGAGATACTATATGCAGACCATAATAATCATCACATACTCATTTGTGGACTTTTGAAAGCTGGGTGCAAAATGAAGGCCACAGAGATAAATTTCCAGCCTGGAGCACTTCAGTTTTAACTGTTCTTAAGGTTGTCCCAGTAACTCAGCATTCTCAGAGCAGAAGTTACTTTTAAAGCTTTTTAAGTAAATGCTCAAATAGTCTTTCTCCTTTCTGCTCTGTGCAAACCAAATAATTTTTTTAAGATCACCTACAGAAAGCTTCAGAGCTGTCAGTAGCTGCACCTTCAAATGTTTATATCTAGTATTTAGTGGTAGTTTTAATCTGCTTAGGTGTTGGTAAGAAGTCAGAAAAAGGAAGACTCAATAGAGCTGGTTTTGTGTCGAGAATGCCGTGGGCTTTGCTTCAGCAACACTTCTGTGCCTCAGAATACTTTTCCCATGCTGCTGCTCCCTGTTCCTTCTGTCACTAAAGACCTGAAGCCTATTTTCTTTGTCCTATGACAGCTTCAGTTGGTAGGCTGAGACGTATTTATTCTCTCATTTCTTTACCTGTCTCTTTCTGATTCTGATTTAATTTCACCTTGCGAGAGTATCTATTTGCTATTGTGATAAGCACACAGGTTTTCTGGGGAATACATAATAGATTGATCTGGCTGTATTACTCTCTTCAATAATAGCAAGTGAAACTAAGACTTTGGAATGATTTTCTTTGTAGCTGTCTGAGGCATAAAAACTTGCTAAAAGCAAAGTGTTACAGTAACACTGAGCACTATTGTGTCTGAAGAAATAAACATGTATTCAAATGCATTTAATTTGGTAGCTGTATATATTTATTTGTATTCTACAAAAGTTGAGGGAGAGGAAGACTAGATTATTTGTTTCTGTGCCTATCTTATGTAATGCCAAAATAATAATTTTGATTTTTTTTCCTTTTAGTCCCTTTTGCTAGTTAGACTCTTTAACAAAGTAAAAAAGAAGTTTTATTTTGCTCCATAATTTTATTCTTGTCACATGCAATTCTTCCCTGATTATACAGCTATAGTGAATTCAACCACACCGTAGCTTGCTAGGTGCACATCCAGCTCAAAGCAGGTTTTTTTAGTCCCTCCTATGCAACTTTAACTGAATGTCTGCATGGTGGTACTGGAATACTAATATGGTTCCATTATCTCATTTTATGGGATTCATCAGACAATGAGTGATTCTCATTAAATGACTATATTTCAGTTGGTATCTCTATCAAGATTGCTTTGATCAGTGTATGTTTTTGTTTTCTTGCTGCATTTGTATTGACTTCTTGATTGGATTTAAAGTCAATAGGAGTGTGGAGAGCTTTAAAAATGTCAAATAAACCCAGACTAATTAGTATACTTAATTTTTCCAGCTTTGCAGGGTCAAAAGCCATTCCTAGTCTGGACTAATCATGAATTATTATTTATCAGACACATTTAGAATTAATCATTGTGTGCTTTATTTTCCTCAGTGGGCTTTTTTTGTCTCTGTGATGTATGTGTTTGCTCTACTATGTTGTGAGAGAAGAGACTTTCTGCATATGAATTGCTAAATAAAAAAGTTGGGGTTTTTTATGTAGTCATATATTGGCCATTTGTGAGTATTGGATTACTTTAATGTTTTGCTTGTTCTTTGTCAATGCATTTTGAAGCTGAAATGTATGCTTTGGTCTCTTTGGAAAACCAAACTATTTCCTAGAAACTCATCAAATACAATATTTCATAACAAGCCAGCTTCTAAACCTTTGTTTTCAGTTTCCTGCTTTGGTAAATTGGAAAGTGCTTGCAGGAACAGAGATTTGTGTATTGTTTCTGAGAGCCAGAGGCTTTGAATTGGGGTATTTTCAGCTTCCTGCATTTTTATTTTTGTTTTCCCTCTGCATTCAGTACAAAGCTGTCACAGTTTCTTTCATTACTCTTTTCAGGAACAGATTCCAGTTGTGAAATGAAATTCCCTAGGTTTTATATGCTGAAGAAAGGTTTAAACCCAGCCACACAGCTTGTTCACTCACTCAACCCCTCCTTTCTTGCCCTCCCCCTGCTCCCGGAGGGATGGGGAGAAGAATCAAAGGAATGCAACTCCCACAGGTTGAGATAAGAACAGTTTAGTAACTAAGGTATAACACAAATCACTACTGCTACCACCAATAATAATAATGATAAAGGAAATANAGAATCAAAAGAATGCAACTCCCACAGGTTGAGATAAGAACAGTTTAGTAACTAAGGTATAACACAAATCACTACTGCTACCACCAATAATAATAATGATAAAGGAAATAACAAGGGAAGAGAATACAGCACTTCACCAACCACCAACAGATAACTCACGACACCCCACCCAAACAAGAACTGACTGAATACCTCCTTCAGGCCCCCCCAAGCACCAGCCCTTCCGGGTAACTCAGTTACATCCTGGGCATGACGTGCTGTCGTATGGAATACCTCTTTGGTCAGTTTGGGTCAGGTGTCCTGTCCCTGCTTCCTCCCAGCCTCCCCTCCTCCCTGACAGAGCATGAGGCTCACAAAGTCCTTGCTCAGACTAAACATTTGAGCAGTAACTAAAAACATTCCTGTTATCAGTTTTGTTCCCAGGCTGAAAGTCAAAAACATAGTGCTGCACCAGTTACTATGAAGAAGAAAAAATGACTGCTACTGCTAAACCCAGGACAGAAGGGAAACTTGATTTATAGTGTATTATCTACTCCTCACTGATTCCACATATGGATAGTCTTTAGGGAGTCTGGGCTGTACCTCGTTCCACTTTAGAAATGCCCAGAGGAGGATTTGTTGAGAAGTATAGAGGACTGGCAGTCTGTCCCCCTGCATGACTTGCATGCTGGCTTTCTGATGCAGACATGTCCTTCAGCTGATCATGTTTAGGTGATCACTGAGACATGTTGAAAGAAACCAAGCTCTTTAGGCCTAGAGGGTAGTCAGAGGAATGGTGTGAGAAATGTAAAGAAGCCATCCTTTATTCCTTTCCATTTTGAAGAGATCCTTGCATATTAATTCGTATGTTCAGTCAGTGAACTTACACAATAGCAGATGCTCATGTACTCGCCTGTGGTGCTGTAGAAAACCAAAATTGTAATGGGTGCAGTTGTAGAGTTCTATGCCCTAAACCTCTGGCAGCATCATGACTAGTGTAATTGTGTGGTGCATTTGTGTACCACATGTAGTCAACTGAAAGTATGGGAGTGACTGGGTGGTTTGGAGTTTAATCTTGAAATCTTCATTTAATCCTTTGCAAAAAGAAAATGACTAACAATTTATAACAAAGTATAACATAAAGGCTAAACAAAATTAAAGTAGATCACCCTAATTATGGTAGTAGCCTAATTGCTGAAAAATGACACAGCATCAATCTAAAGCAAAAACATAGTGGTCATCTTTATAGACTTGCTGCCATCCATTTTTGAAACTCAAAATCAGATTAGCAGGAAAAAGAAAACACAGCTGAGTTGTATAATATAATACATAAATCATTTCTTAAACCAGTCAGTCACTGTCTTTAGCAGTATATCAGGTGTCTTGGACTAGCTGTAAATGAACCAATGCAGAAATGATTGCACAAGTAGGGAAAGTGGTATTCGTGTATCAGCATGGCAGTGTATTGAATAATTAGCCCCTCTTGCTGGCAGTGAGAGCACAAGAACAGTGATGCACTGACATGATGTTCTTGCTTTCTGACCTGAAATACATGGAGAATTTCTGCATCGTTCACTGCACATGTACCTTCTAGGTAATTCAGTCTGATGGATTTTGGAGTGTGCTAGTTGCTGTGTATTACTGTAAAAATCATTGGGTCGGGGAATTTGAGAAAAAGCTGAAACATCAGAAGAGCTTCCAGCTCTTTTTTTGAACAAAAATTAAGAAAAGCAAATAAAGAATACTGTGTCAGAACATTTGTTGCCTTTTGAGGTTTTACTTAATTCATCGAATAGGGTGAGGTTTTGTGTATGACTCAAGAAAACAGAACGAGGATACTTCCCCCACGCCCGCAAAAGGGTCACTATTTTGTGATTGAGATTTCTGGAGCAAAGAAAGCAAGTCTGGTTCAAAGTGGCGTAAGAAAACTTACAGACTTAAACTTTGATAAATGCAGCTGTTCTGGTATATGTGACCAGGTAATGTTCATAAATATTTATATTAAAAACTTCAGAGTATTCTGGTTGTGATGTTTTCAGGCAGTTGAAAATACCCTTTTGGATGTTCACAAGCAGTATTTGTTTGTTCTGTGTCATCTTAGTTTAAGAAGTTGCTTGAGCTGAGCATGTGCCTGTCTCTTCTGAGCACTCTTCTTAGGCACTGTCTTTAATGTTGCTTAAGCAGACATGACTGTGATACGGAACTGAGGTCCATCACATTTGACGCCTATGACAATAACTACCCCAACTACTTACAATAGCGAACAAAACTAGGAAAAGCCTTTCATCATATTAAATAAAGGGGAAGACTTTGAAAAACCTCTTTTAATTCTCAGAAGCACATTTTGTTTCAGCAGTTCTTGCATGAAGTTTTGGTTGTCTATTTCAGAAGTGACCTTTGTTGTCTTTCCTGTTATTCAGTGTTCTTAACAGAGGACAAAGCCAATTCTGTGTTAAAAAGATACCCGAGAGCCAACACATTCCTGGAAGAATTAAAGCAAGGTGACATTGAACATGAATGTAAAGAAGAAATCTGTAGCTATGAAGAAGCAAGAGAAGCATTTGAAAATGAGGAAAAAACAGTAAGTTTTGGAGTGTATGTAAAGATGGCTGAGGTGTATTGGCACTAAATTTTTGGGTGTGCTGAATAGTTCTGTGTTTTCCAACATGAGATTTGTTTTTTGCCTGTTTCTTTAAGCAAATAAGGTGTATGGTGGAAATGGATAATCTGCACAACAGTAACTTTTGAATCCTTTGTCTCAAACTGAATTTGAAGGGGGTAGAAGTTTCAAAGGTAATTATGCTCATTAGTATTGTGAAATAGACAGCTGGGAAGAAAAAGAACATGAATTGATACTCCCACTTAAGAAGAGGTAGGCAGATCTGTCATTGTTTGGCAGCACTGTTTGCGCAAATAGCCTATGTACTGGTTATCCTACTATCACACACTTAAGTTTGACTTGGATATCATAAATGCAGTTTTCCCTTTTTTTTTCCAAGACAAACAAGGGGTAATGGGTTAAAACTTAAACAGTGTAAGTTTAGATTGGATCTAAGGAAGAAGTTCTTTACTGTAAGGGTGGTGTAGCACTGGAATGGGTTGCCCAGGGAAGCTGTGAATGCTCCAGCCCAGGGAGTGTTCATGGCCAGGTGGGACAAAGCCTTAGGTGAAATGGTTTAGTGTGAGGTGTCCCTGCCCATGGCGGGGTTGGAACTAGATGATCTTAAGGTCCTTTCCAACCCTAACTATGTTATGAAATCATGGGATTGAGACTCTTATGGGGAATATATATAGTAGCAGAGGGTATAAGTCTTCATTTATCTCACTCCTTCTGGAATAACTTGTTTATTAACTATGTCCACATGAAATGAGTGAGCAATTCAAAAAGCTTTCTGTTTAAAATATGCCTTCAAATCCCAGGTGCTGGTGTAGCTGGTCAAAGGGTTTAATGCCAAGACTGTTAATAGTCTAAAATAAGGAAAGTCTAGTGGTCTTTTAAAAACTAAATTCTGCAAACCCCCATAGGGTATTATTACACAGCAGTGATTTAAAGTATGGAAAGAACAATAATGTATGTTATGCAAGGGCAGTGATGCATTGACTTGATGGGAATGAAGCAGATACTGCCCACACAAAATTGTTGCATAAGTCTGATGGCTTCACTAATTAATAGAAGCTTGTGGGCTAATGGCTCTGCAGGCAATAGCCGCACATCATACCTAACATATCTTTTATTACTTCCCAACATATAAAACCAGATCACAGGGTTTTGACAGTGGCATCTGACCTATTTAATGCAGTACAGTCAAGAATGTTTATTATTATTCAAGACAGACATGGATGAAATTATGCTGAATTTGATGATAAATGTGAACTGAAAAACAGGTGCTAGAAAATGTGACTCAGAACGACAAACAACTACCTTCAGCAAATGCTTTTATCCCTTGTGTGTTTTTGCACAGGGAAATTATACTTGCAAGGCCAGTGGTTTAATGGGCAAAGTGGCGCAGGGAGCATTGCAGATTTCTTCCAGAATTTACACAGGTGATGCATTCCACTCTTTAGTGACTTGGCTCTACATCAGGTAATAGCAGTGTGTAAAGGCATACTGAAAGCGTTAAGTTCTTGGCATCTTTTTGCTGGAGATCATAGCTGGGGAGGTGGATAAGGCTGGAATGAGAATTTGTTAAAATTAAGTAGTAGGACCTGCGGTGTCTCTTCAAGAGCTGCTTCTTTCTGAAACTTTCAAGTGCATGCACACATATGTGTTTTACCTCCCAAACTTGGCTTGGTGTGGCCATTCCTAATGATAGCTCATTATATAATTAAGAATAGTGTGTACAATGACACAACTTGTGTAAAACTCTCACACAATATCACTTCTGGTTAAGCAGCACAAGAAGTTCAAGTCTCTAGAGGAAAGCATACCCCAAACATACTGCTTCTCACTTCAGCTTCTTTTCTGCCCTTTAGGAACATCTTGTGTTTTGATAGTTAATATTTCCCATTCAGAGGTATTTGGGAAATAGTAAAATAGAAACAGTTACATTTCCATCCTTGCTGCAACCTTTGTGTCACAGTGGAGAAAGAACTTCCAATGAGATCCTGTACTTCTATCCATTTCTACTACTGTATCCTTTCTGCCTAGCTGCTTTATTCTGTTGTTGGTAGCTTGCTGATGGGGCAGGCTCTGCTAATGTGCAGTTGTGCCTGACCAGCCTCATTTACTCAAGGCTTTATTTAGTCCATTGTTCTCCAACTGTATTCATCCTTACAGCCACTTAGGTAAGACTTAAATTCTGTGTCCCAGAGGAAGGAATTGGATGCAGTAGACTAGCATCATGGTACAGTATGCTCAGGGTGACAGATGCAGCAATTTCATAGTATAGGTAGACGACTGGAATTCAAATAGGGTCTGTAGCTTTTTTAGCTCATGGTAACTGTTTTGTGACATCTCTCTCTTTGTATTTTTTTTATCTTGTCCACTTGGTTCTTGGCTTTTCTGCAGTCTTCTGGGGAAATGTGCAACATACAGATGTGTAATATTGAAATAATATCAAGCAGTTCCCTCCAGTTATTTTTGTTACATGGGTTTTTCTTGGAAGTTAGCATGATGTATGTTAAGTGTACACGCATAGCTGTAATGGGAATATTGAATGCCTTTAACACTATGTAGGCTTAGGGATTTTGATAGGTTCAGAATTATTATTTAAAATTATAAAGGCATTATAAAGATAATACAATTATGTTAGTAAGACTAGAGCCAACAGGAAAGAATTTGCAGGGCTTTGTGAATAAAACAGAGTATGAAAATCAGTGCTGACAAATGTAGTGCATGTGCGGGAAAAGGGAACATTCATTGTATATATGAATGGCTCTGAACTTGGGGACAGGATCTAAATTTGAATCTATGAAGACTTGTATTTAATGCTTAGCAGTCAGACAAAATGAAAATAAAAGCTTGAGTACTAGGAATCTGAAGAAAGGAAAAGTGATGAAAACGGAGAACATAGTTATGTCATCGCACAACTGCATCTTGAATGTGCCAAATACAGCTCTGACCTCCCTATCTCCTAGGAATCAAATTAGTAGCTGAGGAAGGAGCAGAGGGACAAGTGTGACAGTTGACCAAAGATATGAAAAGATTTCTGTAACAATAATAGATATTGAAAGAGTTAAAAGAGGGAATATGTGAAGATGTCTGTGACAAGCATGAAGATCGAACTGAGGTCAGTCACTTGCCGTCCTTCTGACAGGAGAGCTAAGAGAGCCTTAAAGGAAACTGGAAGGTGCAGATTCAAAGCAAATTGAAGTGTCTCTTCTCACCACAGATAATTAAGCTGTGGACTGCCTTACCACAGGATGTCTTGGATCCTGCAAGCTTGTATAGGTTCAAAGAACAATGATATAAATCAATGGAAGATAAATCAATCTGGAGCCGTTGAATAAGAGGGGTCAGCTTTGGCTAATGGAAGTTCTGCAAGTACAAATATTTGAAGCTGGGAGATTATTGCTGTCTGCTTGTATTTGAACTCTTCTTCCAGGAGTCTCTAATGATTGTTGTTAGAGAGAAGGTAACAGATTAGGTGAACCCTGGGTCTGATCTAGTAAAGCTGTTTATTTGTAGTTCCTGTAGCCTGCAGGCAGCACTGTATGTGATCACTGGTCAGTTGTTAAAGGTTGCTGGGAGTCTCAAAGATTTATTCAAAGGTTTCTGTGCAATGTATCTGAGTATGATTGAAGCACTGATACTAATTTTATTTACATTAACTAATTTTTTAAAATTATACTGCATGAAGACTTGAAAAGCTAGAAATCACAGATCTTCATTTGTGTTTAAAATTTTGCACAGATTTTAAGTATTACAAGCAAGGTTATAGCTCTATTCTAGCAAAACAAGCCACTAAAAAGCTTAACAAGCAACTCAGAATTTGTCAGCACCAGCTCTGGGATCAAGTATAACTGCTAATATAAGTCTGTGTGTAGTTATGGGTGCTGGAAAAAATACCCAGAAGAGAAGAGGTGAATCTTTTGCTGCTACCTGGAATTGAGGGCAGACCAGAAGAAAACAGTGTAGCAGGTATGCTTACTTCCCAGTATTGCCTTATTCACATCCTCTGCCTAATGAATACCAAGCAGTCTCCTGTCTGGCATATTATTAGTCTACCTTTAAAACAAATCAGACAGTTGACCAAGAATCATTTGAGGTTGGTGATGTTTTCAAGTGTAGTAAAGGCCTCAGCTGAAATTCTCAGCAGGGTGTGAATCTCTTAGCTTTCATGTGGATTGCTGTGTGGATCGGTGGATACACTGGAGGGAAGGAATGCCACCCAGAGGGACCTTGACACACTTGTGAGGTGGGCTGATGCCAACCTTATGAACTTTAACCATGACAAGTGCAAGGTCCTACACCTGGGTCAGAGCAATCCCAGGCACAGCTACAGGTTGGGCAGAGAAGAGATTGAGAGCAGCCCTGCAGAGAAGGACCTGGGGGTGGTGGTCGATCAGAAAACAAACATGAGCTGGCTTCAGTGTGCGCTTGCAGCCCAGAAAGCCAACCGTATCCTGGGCTGCTCCAAAAGGAGCGTGACCAGCAGGTAGAAGGAGGTGATCCTGCCCCTCTACTCTGCTCTTACCTCACCTCACCTGGAGTATTCAGTTCTGGTNGCAGGTAGAAGGAGGTGATCCTGCCCCTCTACTCTGCTCTTGTGAGACCTCACCTGGAGTATTGTGTGCAGTTCTGGTGTCCTCAACATCAAAAGGACATGGAGCTGTTGGAACAAGTCCAGAGGAGGGCCGCGAGGATGATCAGGGGACTGGAGCATCTCCCATACGAAGACAGGCTAAGAGAGTCAGGGCTGTTCAGCCTGGGGAAGAGAAGGCTGCGTGGAGACCTCATAGCAGCCTTCCAGTATCTGAATGCAGCAGCCCAATAGGGCTGCTGGGGAGGGACTCTTCATTAGGGAATTTAGTGGTAGGACAAAGGGTAACGGATTCAAACTTAAACAAAGGAAGTTTAGATTGGATATAAGGAAGAAATTCTTTCCTGTTAGGGTGGTGAGGCACTGGAATGGGTTGCCCAAGGAAGTTGTGAATGCTCCATCCCTGGCAGTGTTCAAGGCCAGGTTGGATGAGGCCTTGGGTGGCATGGTTTAGTGTAGGGTGTCCCTTCTTATGGCAATGGGGTTGAAACTAGATGATCTTAAGGTCCTTTCCAACCCTAACTATTCTATGATTCTTTATCTGAATCCAGTTGACTGGTGCTCTGTTCTGAGAAATACTAGAAATGAAAGGGAAACAAAATTCTGGCAAATTGGCTGCAAGTGTCTTTGTGTGGGATACCCTTGAGAATTACTTTTGATTATTTCCAACTGCAGTATTTGATTATTTGCCAAAGCAGTAAGGGATGTTGAGAAAAATGGTTCTCAGGAATAAATGTTAGATGTTATATGATTCTGGCCTGTTTATTTTAGTTTTTCAGCCTTTTATATATATGCCTGGTATTCCCACCTGTACAGCACTCAAGGGTAAAGGGTTATTGGAGTATTCTTTTCATAACACCAGAGGTAGTAATTTTGTCAAGTAGTAGTAGTCCTTTTTGTTGTTGGTTTAAGAGACCAGCAACTGTGGAAGGGATGTTTGCACTGTGAGTTCTCCAACTCTTAATGTACTCTAAATTTCTATGCGAGCTGTACAGCTGCTTCCTAAGTTTCAGTACTTCCCCCCTCTTGTTTTTTTTTTTCATAGCAGTTTGTACAAATGCTCACACTGTGCAAATTAATCTAAGTTCTCTGCTGGTTTTTTGGGGCTGTGATTTGACTTTGACCAGGTGGCTTTTTCTCTTCCTGTGCTTTCACTTCACAGTGCAGTGTAGCTGTGTGGTGACAGGGCAGAGGGGGAGCTGTGCAAGTCCAACCAGAAGTATTAGTTTCCTGAAGTTCCTGTCAGTTCTGTCACTCCGGAACTAACAGTATTTGTGCTTCTCTGAGATCTGCCTTGCAAAAAATTCAGGCTAGAAACCTGGGGTCTGGTACATGTACTAAGATTTTGGTTGGTGGGATTTTGTGGGTGTTTGGTTTGTTTTTTACTTTCCCAAAGAGGAATATTTAAAGAGAGATTTGTTTGTTTGTTTGTTTGTTAGTTAGTTTGTTTTCCTAATGAAAAAACAAGTATTTGTTTCTTAGTATTTTTTACCTGTGTGTAGAACTTTCTTACTTTGTCTCTGTAAGATAGCCTTAGATCTAAGGCACTGTAACTTTTGACAGGGACATATGTGTCTAAACTGTTGGAATTTCTTTTGCCTCACATGTAAATAAAAATGGACACTAAACTATTTTCATCTTTAAAGCAGTTTAAACTCTTATCTTAAGCCCTTTATGCACCTGTCTTGTCACACCGTCAACCTGAACATCCGTCACAACCACACACCCTATTCTGAACCAATTGTCTGCCACTCTGGGAAAACAGCTTTTCTGCTGCTTTCCCATGTTGCAGAGTGACAAGGTGAGATGCTGTTATTCCAGCTTTCTGAGGAGGGTACGGAGACATTTTTCTCCAGTAGTTAGAGCTGAGCTAGGAGTAACATGGAAACAATACTAAAATACAAGTCACAGCTTACTACCCTTCTGTCAGAGAAGGTGTATTTCCTCTGCAGCGTGCAACATAAAATGTATTGCTAGGGGTAAAGTGTGATTTCTTCTTTTTCATCAGAACTGCCTTTTTCCTCCACAGTCTTTAAAATAATACGTTCTTGCACACTATACTTGATGACTTCCAGTAAATCTTTGCCCTCAAAACCAAACACTATACCATTTTATGCTTTGCTGCTATTGAGGCAACAGAACAGTGAAGTGGGAAGCTTAGTTCCAGTACAGACAGCAGGATTTAATAATCCTAATGAATCCTTTTATGCATTTTTAGTCAAAAATATATTCATTATATATTCAGCTAAAGAATCTAGTTAGTCCTATTCAAACTGGATGGAAAGATACTAGGTAACAACTGCCTGATGATCAGGTGGGGAGACATGAGGTGTTGCATTTTGTTGGCTTTTGTCATGCAGAGATCTCAGAAGTCCTCAGCTGTGCAGCTAATGCAAGTTTTTTTCTGAAGTGCACACAGTTGATCTGGTTCTCACTGTGGAACAATGCATTAAGGAAGGCCTTTGTAAATGAGTATCTATGGAGGTTAGTCCGTCTTCCCAGACTTGTTTACTTTATTTGAAGTCAGTGCTACTTAGCTTAAGGTTATTTGGACCTGGGTTTGCATCAGAGGATCAGAGGGGCACTCTGCCAATCTGCTTGTGATGTCAACCCTTGGAATGTAGGAAAAATACCTGATCCTGGATTGCTGTAGGAATTAAGATTTTTTTTTTTTTTTTATTATTCCTTTTATTTAAACTTGCAGTGACTATTGGTATAAGAACAACTGAATTTGTCTTAAAAATGTACAGGATAACCAGCTATTCCATACACATGGCATTGCTCTTGACCTTAGTGAATTCTNGAATTAAGATTTTTTTTTTTTTTTTTATTATTCCTTTTATTTAAACTTGCAGTGACTATTGGTATAAGAACAACTGAATTTGTCTTAAAAATGTACAGGATAACCAGCTATTCCATACACATGGCATTGCTCTTGACCTTAGTGAATTCTGATGAAGCATTATGAGCATGTGTTTTGCCCATGGGGTCCTGGTCCTTTGCACAGGGCAGGCTTAACCCCCACACTAGAAGGGCCCTGCTGCTTCTGGACTCAGGCTGCCTCCAAGATCAGTTTGATGGCACTCTCCTTCTAACACCAATCGTAGCAGCAGTCATGAACCAAAAAATTTAATGGATCTGATTTGTCTATGCACGAAGCCAGTCATTCTGCAACCTGAGTGCATCACTTACTAATAACTGAGCACTGACAATATCGATTTTACCTGGTGACTGTTTTATAAATACCTGCATGTGAGTATGTGTGCTATCACTTAAAATGGATGCTGGTATGAGTATGAATGAGTCAGGCCTCTGCAGTTTAAAAGAAAATAGTTCAGAGTTTCTGGCATGGATTTGAAGGTTGTGGGGCTTTTTTTTATTTATTTTTTATTTGTTTTTATTTTTATACATGACTATAAAAGTGGAAGTGCTGCTTAGTAGGAGAGATCTTATATTACAGGTGAGGATTACTACTTTTTGAGACATTGTATGCTTTTTGTACTGTTTTTTCATAGCATTCACTGCAGAGAAAATTGGATGGCAATGTGGTCTTTGTGTTCCTGCTTGTGCATATTAATATAGCAAAAAGTACTGTCAAGTACTGGTCTTCATCTTTATTTTCACTTAGTCATATTTTCTTTCTTCCATGTTCTGTTCCATTTATCTGTAGCTGTGTTGTCAAAATTTCTAGAACATAATAAGCTGTGTAATATTCTCATAGTGCTGGAGCTATTTTTAACTATAAGTAGAAGATCTGAATCAACTCAAAATAAGCTGACAATTGCTTTATGAGCCAGGGGGTAAGGGAAGTCTAAATTACAAGATGACAGTATAACATAGTTGTGCTTTGCCAAAATGGTACGTCATTCTGAAAGAGTATTTCCCTGTGAAATTGTATTAGTATATTAGTACAAATTTAAATCCAAGGAACAAAGTACTATCTTTTACCTTGAGCGATGCTGAAAAATTTTAATCCACCAGATGGCTGATGTGCATGCTGATTAGATATTGTTGTTATTGTTGTTGTTGTTATCCTAGTCTGCTCTGAGCTGTGTGTTTTTAAATATAAAGTGTAGACACAGGAATCTTAAAAGCAGTGAGGAATTGGTTTAAAAAACCCAAAACTTCTTTTGTATCGCTAATCACATCAGAAGAAAATTTGAAAGTTTATTGTGTGTGCTTATCCATACCAGTTCTTAGTTTAATCATCAGTATTTTAAATGCCTTTTTTGTTTTCTCATTCATTTTAAACAACTTGATTACAGTGATTGTTTTTTAACTGTCCTGTAGTTTCTGACTTATCCTGTCTTGCTCTTCTAGAAGGAGTTCTGGAAAGCCTACAAAAACGGACTTCAGGGAGAAAGTAACACAGGACATACCTGGTATTCATTTTACCTTGCATTTCCATTAATCATTGGCCTTTTCATTATCCTCATTATCATTTTTGTCATATGGAGATGCCTGTTTAAAAAGAAAATGCGTAGACAGTCGGTGTACATGCACAGGGGAGCCCACGAAGCGATGGGTGATGGTGCTGTTGCTGATGGCAGAGGTCCTCTTCCGCCGCCTCTCAGCATTGTTCATTCCCCACAGGAGGAAATGTATGAAGTCAGTGGGCTCTCCCCAGGAGATCTGAGCTATATGGATGGACGGTCAGATTCAATATCCACAAGGCTCTCAAATGGTGATCCTCCTCCTTCATATGAGGAAGCCACTGGTGAAATCAGTATAAGAAGAAGTGAAACTGAACAACATTTAGAACCCCCCCCAAAGTATGAAGACATTGTGAATGGTAGTTCAGCTGGTGCAATTGCACTATCTCCTATTGTCCCCAGTACTAAATAAATCAAGAAGAATGCTATGGACTTTTTAAAAATTACTAATCATTTTGTAGCACTTTATCTTGGCTTATTACACACTTCTGTAATTCAATGGACTTGTATGATGAAATTCACTTTGGGTTTAGATCCACTTTTCTTTGGGTTTGGGACTTTTTTCCCTTTTGGCAGGTCTTAAAAATTAAGGACTCCGTATTGAGAGTGTAGTGCAGATACAAATGTGGTGCTCTGTCATATTTCTCAAAAGCAGCTCTGTGATGAGGATGGCACTTATTTTAGTCCAAATATTGTCCACATTCCCCACAAGATTTATGGAATCTCCCTCTCCTTTCTTACGACAGACTGTCAGAATTGCCTGAAACAGGGAATCCTTAAGCAGCATTTTAGACAGCTATTTACACTAAAGGGGACTGATTTTGCAGTATTGCCTTTTGTCCAGTTGGTTACTTTTTCTCACTTGGATTTCTGTTACAATTTGCACCTGTCATGAGCCCTTGGAAGGATGACAGCAGTAAATCTTTGTGTTCAAACCAGTATCTCATTAAGAGTATGCTGGTGTAATAGCAATAATTTCAGAGTCCTAGCACAAGAGGTGTATTCTAAAGCTGTTGCTATTACAACTCAAAATTCTGTAAATGTTTAGAAGCTAACAATCCAAGACACTACTTAGTGAATTTAATACTGTACTACTTTTGTCCATGTTCTGACCTTCCTCTCTGTTTTTCCCATCTGCTTTTTCTTGTGTATTCTAGAGGTGAGGAGTGTGTGTATATTAAGATTAGAACTTGAAAGATCATGCAATAGTAAACAATGAAATACTGAAATATGTGAGTGGATAAAATCCTGGTAGTAGTCTTCCTACCATAGTCTTCACTGGGACCAGGATATTTTCCATAAACTCAGAAACCCTTAGATATTACTTTCCTTCTGAAAGGGGGGGAAAAGGAAAAACATTCAGTGTATGTGTGTGACTTTTTTTGTCCCCAGCTGTGAAATAAAAACCTCTTCCTTAAATCCTGATACTCTTTGCCTCTTGCATACTTACATATGGCATGTGTGCACCTTACCTTGGTTGCTATGGAAATCCTTTGCAGAGAGTGTAACCATTTTTTTCAACAACAAATATATTTATTGCTTATCAATTCCATCAAGGTGCTTCTGTTGCAAGAGTTAACTATGTTATAATGAAATAAAAGTACTTAAATTTTTCATTGTTTCTAAGAACAGCGTAGTGCTTTGATCAATGACATGAACTTCTAAAACACACTCCATTCTCAGTGTGCACAAGCCTTTTCTTCCACAGCTCTAAGGTTACAGGTGCTCATCAGAGTAAGAGTCACTGGGAAGCCTGTTAGTCGAGCCTGGCTCCAGAAGTTGCTGCCTGACTCATTCCAGCTTTGAGCATGGGGCCCACCTGATAAGGCAGAACCAGGAGGACCCATGATGTGTATTTTTAAGAACACAATGTAGGCATAGATAGCCCCAAGTGTTAGTCTGGAGTGATTTTTTTGAGGCTGAAGACAAGTGGATCTCTGTCAGACTTGATTCAAGTTAGAATGGAGGCTTGTACAGAATTTCAACCACCTGATTTAGACACTAATGATAGTTAAGGTGGTACAAGCTGTAGTGTGGCAATTCTTTTTTTCCCATCTTGATTTAAAAGTTCATTGCTTGGTTTAGCTTCTGAATGCTCATTTCTGTTTTCTTCCCATGCCAATGTAGCTGTCATTAGCTTTAGTATTGTTCTGTGTTCTACTAATGAATTATCACCAATTGAAATGTATGAAACTTGCAGGACTACTGTGTTGACTTTCCTACAACAGAAGCCCAAACTGCATCTTGTTCCAAAGACCCCAAATGAAAGGCCAGTGCCATCCATTTGAAATCACTGTTATTGTCCAAGATGTGTGCTGGTGTCTTCTGTCTCTTGGGGGCTTGGTCCATCTTTCCTAAGAAATTTTACAGGAAGCTGCTGAAAAGAAATGTATGGTCATAGAAAAGAAATGCATGGGTGTGTATATGCACAATTCTGTAAGAATTTGATGTGATGCATTGACAAATGAAGTAAGGATTTTATGATTAATTTTAGTTCTCAATTTTGATGAAGAGTCAGTTGCCTAAGTTGCCTACTGAGGATATTCAGTGGCTAAGATGAACTCCAGGCCAAACCATTGTCAAAAACTTAACCTATATTTCTTTTGTATGATAGTTATTGGGCAGATAAGTGCAATGTTTTGGACACTTGCAGTAAGAATTGCCTG
Source organism: Agapornis roseicollis (assembly GCA_002631895.1). NCBI lineage: Eukaryota > Metazoa > Chordata > Aves > Psittaciformes > Psittacidae > Agapornis > Agapornis roseicollis. The sequence goes on along the minus strand of NDXB01015335.1, from coordinate 79,859 downwards.
GGTCTTAATTTTGGACTTTCTGACCTTTTCTTTTGAAGTGGTTTTAGCTCTTGTGTGTCCTGAATTGCCACCTGTAGAAGTTAAAGCTCTTTTTATACTGAGCAACAGTTAATATACTGCTTCAGGCAGATGTTAACAAAACAGTGCCTCATCTCAACATGCAGGAACCACCTCAAAAAGAGCTGATATTTCGATGTCCATGCCATATTGGCATCTCCTGTGCCTGCCAGCACAGCTAGTAGTTTTACTGGCTTGGATATAGACTTTCCTGTAGGAAACGCATGGAGATTGCCCATTTCAGATTAGGTCATTCAGCAAACATCATCATCCCCTGAACATGGGCAGTCTAGTTTAGAGATGAGCTGGCTTTGCTTTCTTTTCTGTTTTAATTACTGCCCACTTTTAATGGTTTTATGTTTATGGCTCTGAAGTTGAACATGTTGTTTTTATGTACAATGCAATAATGATGCTCATCCTTCAAAAAAAAGCCACAACCAAATATCTAAAGTGATCTACAAGTTTAATTTATTGGGTTATGCCTTTTCTGTGTACGTGAGCATGAAAGCCATTGTGGGCTATAAGCTTATGTGTTGGTGAATAGCTTTCATAAGTAAACAAAACTTGCGTAGGACAGCTATTCAAGTGTATTTCCTCCAAGACATGAACAGCTTTCTCCATGTTGGAATAATGTCAAACTACGAATTGTTTTGTTCTTATTTATGAAATGTAGGAAAACAGCTTAGTGCTGCACCTGGCGTTTCTAATCTGATTGAAAAATAAAATTTCATTTGTAATGGGTTTTTATACAGCTTTTTTTTTTTTTTTTTCCAGATCACTTTGGTCGTTCACCTATCCTGTAATTGCATTGTCATGCAATAAATATTATAAATGTATAGTTGTACTTCTCTAAAGGTTTTGCAAGTCTCAATGCAGTACTATCTTGACTGATATGAATTGCCATGGACACTGCCTTTCCCACTTCTGAATATAACAGTGAGTTTCATCTTGCATTGAGACTGAGATGATTTATCTACTAAAACTAACTTAAATATGCGTCACTGTTTCAAGAAATGGTTTAATTATTTGTTTAAATGATATTTAGAATTAGTAAAGGTTGTTCTGTCTTCGCTGGATGTAAATAACCTCTGATTACAGTATTGCATCCTTTAAAGGGGTTTGGTTTACATTAAATTAATCTATTTAAACATTTTTGCCTATGTTTGTAGAAAACTTTTTGTAACATTTGTTTTTCAATATGCTAAATAAAATTTTTTAAGATGCCGCTTTCAAAATGAGTTCTATGCAACTACAATGAGAATTTACTTTGTGTATTCAAGTGGTGTTCTCTTCATTTCTGTTGTATGTACTTAATCGGTTGCATTGAATCAGTTGTTTTGATAAAATACAGTTTTGTTTACAAAAACTTGATATTCTTTTAAAATTCAGGCTCAGTTTTAATCAGATTTGTGAATTTATTTATTTACCTTTTATTAATTTTTTTTTAAAGGCTCTTGTTGTAGCCATAACTAAATAACAGTCACAGGCAGGCAGGAAGCAGAAGCTATTCTCTGTTACAAGGTGAAACAGCACATTGTAGCAAAAAATTTTTAGGTCAGAGGTCTTGATTTCAGTGTTGGCTTCAGCCGTTTGAAAGAAATGGATTGCAAAATTTTGCACTGGCTTTGGGAACGATGCATTAATAGTGAACAAAAGGGGGAAAAAAAACCCCAAAAACTAAACAAAGAAAAAAGCAACCTTGCATAATGATTCCTGCTGGAAACTAAAGATCTCCATTCCATTCAAGACAAACTTGGTGTCATTTTTTCTTGCTCAGCTGCTGGTAAATAGGATAATATGTCCCTGGTACTTTTCAGTAGTTTACTGCGTGACTGGAGTCTGTTGCAGGCATTAGTGAAGCCCAATAGGAGGTAGGTAGCTTAGAGTGTCATGAGCATGAGTGCAGTTTTATACTGGTCGTAACAAAAGTGCTAAAACGAGTCACTAAACAAAGTGTGTGGGACTTCCCAAGCCATCATGTGCGTAGTGGGTCAGCTTTTATTTGCATAGCTCAGAACAGTGCTCCATATTGGGTTAAGTGGCATTTGCTGTGCACGTACACGTTCAGTGTCACAACCATACATCCATCAGCACTAGCTAACCTGTTTGCACATGGTTCAATGCATGATTGCCTTTGCATGCCTGACATCTAGCTATTGAAATGTGATGGTTATAATGTTAATCTGGTATCATAAACCTTGGTATCTATAAAAAAAATCATCACACCAGGTTGCTAGCGATGGATGTTCATTACTTATTGTTTTGTGAACACTGCTCTCTGTTGTTCTAAATCACACTGATGGATTTCTTTTCATCTTCTGCATAGTGTGAACTTTTTGAAGTGCTGCTTGCCGTTTTTATAAAAAGAAGAAAAAACATGTTCAGCTGAAAGGAGTAAGGTGACATCTGTGCTGTTTCATTGCTAGCTGCACACGCATTTGATTGATTTGCTACAGGGTAATTGAACTTTGAGCTTTGCCAGAAAGTTGGACTGTGCTTTTTTTCTGCAGTGGGGTCTCAGTAATTGTATTTTTCACTTGGCAGTGAGTTATTGAATGCCAAGTAACAAGTCAATGCAAGAAAGACCTTGCCTGTATTTTCTTGATTGTATCAATTATGCAGCATTTGCTTACCATTTAGCACTCTGCAATGGTACTTGCTCTAATATTAGGGCTGTGTTGTCTTTCCCTGTCCTGTCTCAGTATATCGTGCAATAGAACCACACTGACTGCTGTGTAGTTTTCCCATCTTAGAAACAGCAAAGTCGAAGAATCCAAACAAAACACTTCAGTGTGACCTGTGCTTCTCCATTTGGATGCTTTGTATGTACCTATGTGGCTCCTGGGGTTAGCTGAGGAACTTAGAGCATGAAGGAAACAATCAGAAATTTATTTCAGTATACCCAGCAATACAATCTCTGCATGAGGAGTAACCTGTAACACGGCTGTTTTCCTGGCCTTTCCCATGGTGTGGGATATGTTTTCCCATAGAACAGGACCTGGACCAATTCTATAGGTCAGAGGTTCCTAGTTTGATTTTTCTATATTATCTTACTTGACTGTTACTGCTGGCAGTAACACAGCACCCCCTTTTGCTGTGCACAAGGACTTGTGTTTATGACTGCATATTGCAAGGTCTATGTATGTGGAGACCTTGGGACCCAAGTTTGCTTACTTTTCTTCCTTGTTCACTTCCTGTGCTGGCTAGCTCATACTCCATGCTGTATTTCAGTATTGATCAAACATAGCTGAGGGGCTGAATGCAGGCATTTGGGGTCAGACACGGGCATCACTGCTGTGAGATGTGGTGAGGCAGAGGGCACTCTTACCACCTCTGGCCTTTTCCAGTCTTAACGCAGCCGCTGCACGTGGATAACTTCCAAGATTAAAACCACTGCAGCCAGTGTTTCTTGCCAAGATTTTCCTTGAAAAGTGATACTGTCAGAGACAAGCAAGGACGATAAGGCCAGCTCAGATATTTTTCCCTGACTGTCTTGTCACAAGTCATTTATTTCCATTTACTATTAGAATTGTTCTTAGTTTCCATTTTTTCTTCTCATTTTGTATTGTCTGGGGTTTGGTTCTGTTGTAACTGTAGGTTTATAAAACCATAGGTTTTTCATTACAGGTAGATGAAGGTAAAATGTATTTGCCCTCTGAAAGAAAACCCTGTGGATGAGGGTTGATCAAATTAGATTTTGTGTGTGTACCCACCTCACCAGGGTGTTAAATAAAACCAAAGGGTTCCACACCAATGTCTGCCTTTTATATTGTCTCCCATTTATATCTTGGTGTTCCCTTTTCACACTGTTGGTGTCTCTGAGTGTACTTCTTCCATCCAACACCCATGTGAAATCGTGGTTTGGATCAGTTCCGACTCACCTACAACTTCAAGAGCGCTCATAAAAGTGTAGTAAGGCTGGGCACCCTTGTGCATCCATTTGCTAGTAGAGTAGGCAGCAGTAAATCCTCTGTGAAAGCACCTGACAAAGGGAGAAGATTGAAGGTAAATGTCAACTTTAAATTAAAACAGCTGCCTTCCATGCAAAAGTCAAACAAAAGAGCTGACCCCAAACTCAGCCTGACTGCTGCTCTGGGCGGTTGGGCTGTATCGCAGAGAGTTTGGCAGCAATCTGCAGCATAGCTGCTTGTGCTCTGTGGGCAGCAGCCCATCTGCCAGCATAGCGAGACTTGTGGGCTGGGAGAAGTCCCAGCATCCTGACAATTAGCACAACCCTGTCAGTCATATGCTGGGCTTCTGTGGGTTTTGCCCACAATAAATGTGTTGTAATGTTTTAGGTTCTGTTCACATGTGGGTGTTCAAAATCTGAGGCACGGGGGCAGCCGAGAACAAAACATTGCTTTAACATCTACATGCCCACCATGGTTTCTAGGGACTGGCACTGTTCCACATCAACACAGTCTTAGTGCAGCCAAGGCTGTATCAGCTGTGCCAGGCATAATGACCCTGCACCCACCGAAGAGCCTGCACTGTTTTGTGGAGTCTGGGCTGGCAAGTACAGCCTGAAGATGTACTTGGAGTAGAGTTGTTCCTGGTTATAGGGATTGATATGAACATTTAGGTAACCTTTTACTCTCAGTCTGAGCTCCAGATGTTTTTTTTTTAACAGTTTAATAACTTGCAACATGAAAGGTGTCTGCCATGTTTATTCAGGTATGTCCAGCAATGGTGAAAGGGTAGATGCTTTGGTTTTCTATTTCTAGCTGATTTCTGTTTGTTTTTTCTCTTAACTTGCTGTCTTTTTCATTTCATTTAATGGTGCTGAGTAATGGTACTTTCTTGTTCTGTTTCCCTGAAATCTTCTATATGCTTTTATATCAAAGTGCATAAAAGTTGATATTTTTATTGGGCACATTCACTAGAAGAAATGTAGGCTTGGAAATAATTTCTAATGTTGCATTCTCTTTGATAATTTTTTTTTTTTCAGCTTTATGAAGGGCTAGTTGTTGCTCGGTTTTCTTACCTATTTGTGCTGCCACCTCCATTATCTTTCAGCCTTTCCACGCAGGCAGCTTGGCTCTGTGAAAATGCTGTCACCTCCCCCATTGGCAGGAGAAGTGTTCAGAAAAGGGTTTTCTGTCCCACACCATGCTTTCAGATTTCAGCATTAATTGTTGTACATCAGCACAACACTGACAGCTTGAAGTCTATTTACAAAGTCATGATACCAGTACCAAAATACTCAGTGGCTCGGGGCTGTCAGCAAATGCCCAGCTTATGAGGAAGGCTGGTTCTTGCCCTGGCCTTTCTGTTCATCCACAGCCCTGGAGCAGGGATTTAGGCTTGGGCTTCCTCCATTGCAAGGACATTAGGCTGCTTTGCACGCTAGGCTAGGCTAGCATCTTTTATGTTTTCTAACTTCAAAGTCCCTTGAAATTTCCTATAGTATATGCAGATTTCTGGGTGTAGTGAATTTAAGCTACTTACCATAGACATAATTTACTTACTAACTTCTTACAGGTTGTTGGAAAGCAGAACAGTGTTTTTCTGTTAAGGGATATCACAGGGTGTGGGTTTGAGCTGCTCCCCTTGTGTAGTTTTTGTTTTCTTGTAAACTTGTGACACCAGCCTTCCCTTTGTGCTTTTTGGATCACAAATTCCATCTGGAACCTGCAAAGCCCTTACCAGTGCAGGTTCTGTTGCTTGTTTTTGTCAAAACTGGACTGGTCCCAGAAGCACTTTTACCTTCCCTCAATATAGAAGAGTTTATTAAAAACATTCCTGAGCGGCGCTAGTTGATGGTTGTGTGATTGAGTACAGTGATGTCTCCTAGCAACTTGGCTGAGAAAAGATCATCCCACATTGCTCATTTGTCCAGAGCTTTCCAGATTGCTGTGTAAAAATGTTTCTCTTCTTGAAGCTGACTAAACCATCTCACTTCATCAGCACTCCCTGTGCCAAATTTTGTGCCATACGGGTAGAAAGGCTTCTCCAGGAGCAACATTAAAGGTATAAGCCCCATTCTCTGCCTTCTATTTCAGGTGAAAGACTGACATATCCAAAAAGCCCTACCAGGGGCATAGCTAAGTAGTGTTACTCAACATCACCAAAACATTCACTTCGCTCTGGCCTGCCATTCCTCAGCAGCTCTTCTGTGCCAGAGCTTGCAAAGAGTAAAGAGCTGGACAATTAATTTTGCTGTCAGACGCAGGTTTTCAGAGTCAGGTACAGCCTGTGGGCCTTTCATCTGGGCATCTCCTGTGTGCTGATGATGATGACAAATGATTGGCTGATTGTCAGCATCATTTCAGTTATCATAGAATACCAGTTGGGAGGGACCTTGAGTTCCAGCCTTGTTTCTTTCTTTTAAAGAGGTTGCTGTTGTTAATTATTGTGAACAAATACTCCTCTTCCACAAGATTTCACAAGTGAGACGCTATCCCCCTTCTCCTCATGGCATTTCCCTCTGCTTTCTCAGATAGTCTCCTCAGGCTGCGATGACACTGTATGTCACCATCACAACCATTGTCTGTATTGATCAGAGGCTAGCTAACATTCAATGCAGACATGATGGAGGCATTGCTAGGTGAGAGCAATGGCAAAGATGCTGTCCTTTCCCCCTCCTAAAGAAGGGTGGTGCACTTTGATGAAGAGCTCTTTGACAAAACGTGCTAGAGCTCAGGCTGCTATAGTGGTAGCAGCCACTCTCTAGCCTGCTAATTGCATTTGACCATAAAGTAATGCCTCTGAGAAGAAGACACTGTCACTGCTTAGAGGCCTTTTATGCTTCAGCACCAGTCTATGGCAACATACTCTGCATGACCTAATGTGGAAAGAACTACTCAGCCATGAGTGAGACACTTAACTGCAGGGCTGTGAGACCTGTGCTGGCTGCCCATTGGCCTAGGGTAGCTGTCCTGCTTTACAAACCCCTAAGCTGCCATGGACCTCTCTACTTGAGAGATCACTTCTCTCCTTGTGCTACACTCCTGCAACTACAGGTAGCAACATGTTAGCTGCATTCGTGCTGCAAAGGAGTTTGGGTGAGCATCAAAAGCTTTCCAGGTCCATGGAGTTGCCTGCCTCATGGGGCCTTAATTTTCATGTCTTGGGGGCATATTGTAAAAGCTGTGATTTTTTTTTTTTTTTACATGGCTTTGAAGGCAGCCTAAATAAATTATGTGGGGGTATGCAGGGAATGTTCCTGCCATCACTGTCCAGTGCCTGATGCAGATTGTTTTCTTCAGTTTGTTATTTAAACTGCTGGCAGGTGAGATAATGAATTTTAATAGGATGCAACAGGGTTAGTTTCATAAATCTAATTATTGTAAGGGCACTCAGATATGTTAAAGGTCTCTTAATTCCAAACCTAAAGGCAGTGAAACAATTAAATAATAGTCTAGTCGTTTTCTTAATGTACATTAAAAAAAGAATGAAAAAGATGTCAGGTCAATTGAAGCAATTGCACTAATAGTAGTGCAGGAGTGTTAGAAACCCTCCAAACTGCTTGGTTTTGTTCATGTACATATTTCTCTGATATCATTATAACTTTATTGTCTATATTTGCATCAAATTAATGCACATTTCTCTGCTTTGACTTAGCCTGCCTTTGTGCTGCGATTGATATCTAGATAGCCAGGAAATCCACAACAAGGAGATCATCAAAATGGGGATATTAGGCCAGTCACGCAGTACCAACCACCCTCAAGCGCAACCAGAGATACTGGTCTGCTAAACAGGATCAGCCAGTGCAGGCCAATACAGGTGGTATCTGTGTGAAACAGTCAACCTCCAGAGAGGGTTAGTTGGAGGCACCTTAGAGTGCAGGGAGGCAGCAGGGAGGGAGGTGAGCAGGAATGCTGAGGTTCTCCCAGGTACCTTTCAGTGGCTGTCCAACCTGATAGGTGTTTTCTATTCCTCGGGATGTTTTAAATCATGTCTCTGCTCCTTTGGTGGTATGTATAAGGTTATCTCTGCAGGGCAGGTAGATAAAGTGTCCCCCAATGCCAAGAGGGTTCCAATATCTTTCTTGTAGAAGAAAATAATGTCTCTCATCATCATGTCTCCTTGTCATTTTCCCTTTATGGCTCTCTCTGTTACAACAGTGAAGTTTGGCCTGCCATAGTTCACCTTAAGGAAGCAAGAGTGGTTGAAGTTCAGTTTCTATGTAAGTTTATACACTTGCATATCAAATCCACTCCACCCTGAATATGAGGCTAGAGCAACAAGGTCTTGTACCTGACTCTGGCCTTACATGATTAAATGTGTGCTATGATTGACTCTCGCTGTGGTTGGAAAGCACTGATCAAGAACTGTGGAGAGTTAAATCTTGCTCTGTTTCAGGTCTTTTACCTTTAGTCATGTTCCTCTTGAACTGAACACTCTTCAGAACACATCTTCACAGATTAGCCTTTCTTTTTTATTCTAGCCTATGCCAAGGCGAATTCATAACAGAAGTTTTCTTTCACTCATGTATAACCTTCAGAAAGATTCTTTCAGCTGTAGTTTGGCTAATCTTACAAAGAGCAGTTGTGCAACTTTGTCTAATCTCATCGTGTTGGAAAAGATGTATTAAGAAATAAAAAGATTAAAAATGCAGTGGTTGTGCATGAGTCCATTCTCATTACATCTTTCCATGTAACCATTTCAAGCTTTTATCTGTTGTTGAGCTTTGTTTCTATCACTGATAAAACTACTATGAGACAGACAATGAAATATTGATTTAGTAACTTGGAACTTTTTAAACTGCCACTTTATTCAGTGTATCCATAGGCAGCACAGCAGAATGAAAGTTTTATTGTAGACTGATTGAACCTATTGGTTTGAGCATGACACGATGAAATTGTAACATAGCAATAAAATTGCAGGGCACATTTATGCCATCTGTTTCATAGTAGAAAAACAAATAACTTTTTGGAGATGCCCCCAAACAATAAATCTGGATTTAGAAAAGAAAATTATTGCAGCTTGTGATGTTAGGAACAGCCTAAGATGTTGCACATCCTCCTTCCCCTGCTGTTACTCAGCAACAAAGTTTTCATAAGTGTTTCTTGTTTTAGCCATCCTTAGGTTTTATAGTCTGCTGGGTTAAGGGCTCAAAAAAATCCATCTTTAAGTCACAGAACACTGATTCAGCAGATGATCTCCACTTCCTGACTCATCTAGTGCTTTTATCACCTTTTCATCTTTTGGAGTGTGCAGGAAAAAAGGTGGTGTGGCTGCATTGCTCCACAATCAGTCAGTGATAGGAAACAAAGGTAAAGGGTCACAATGTATTAGCAGGAGGCAAGCATGGAGAGTTTTGGTCAATCCTCCACCAAAACAATGTAAAATCTGCAATCTGTGTTATCAGGAAATGAGGGAACTAAATTACTGTAAATTATGTATCATGTGTAGCAAAGGTGTTTTCCTTAGGAAATCAGTGATGTAAGAAAGTGATGTAAGTTCTCTTATTCAGACCACTCATCAAGCACTTAGTATTGTGGCCCTTGTATGTTTAAATATCCTGTGACCTTAAAGAAGGGCCTATAAAATATTGTCCTTGCACCTACTGAAATCTGTAGATGCAGAAAGTCGTTAAGATGAGTAATAAATCCTTTTTTAATGATTTTTGTTGCAAGGTTATAAATGTTATGGCATATCTACCTACTAAGAAATAAAAAGCATCTTTCTTCTTTGGTGGGCGGGATTTCTTGCAGGTAGTTTCTATGCAGTTTCTTAGTTTTCCGTGTGTCCTGTTTCCCACAGCAGTCCTCTGTATTGTACCTGAACAACCTTCTGTAATGGTATCTATTCAAAGTCCATACATCGACATTTGGAGGAGGAAAGGGGAAGACCAAAGATGTTAAGGTTGTTGAAGCATTAGGCTCTGATCCAGCTGCAGCACTGTGATTGCCTCCAGGCATCTGTGTGCACTCCCAGTGGCAAAACCCCTCTTTGATATGTCCTCCTCAGTTCAGATACCCATCTCCAGCTCTTAGTCCTGGTTCCTCAGCCTGCCAAAATGTGGGAAGTAAACACTTCCCTGCAGCCCTCCCCACAACCTGCTGCTTTACAGAGGCAGACCTTCATAGGTAACCACTGTGAGTCTACCATCAACTTCTGTTACCCAGCTGTCTCCATTAGGCACCTAGTTACTTGCCTGCTACAAATCGGCGCATGTTTGATTTTAAACGAGAAGGATGGAAGCAACTGAGTTTGTTTGTGTTTAAGCTGCAGAAGGCCCAGTTTTCATGGGGGTTTTTAATAGTGCTCACCAGTTTTAAGATGAGAGCTTGGAAAATACTGTTGAAATGAAGAATGGTTGCAACGTAATAAAGAAACAATCTTCTTGCTTTAAGGACTTGAGCTAAAAGCTAAATGACCGTAGCAGCTCAGATTGTAAAAGCAGTGGGAAATTTAATGAACAGTGACCCCACAAGAAATCCAATCTGTCTGTTAATGTTTAGTTTTGTCATTTCTTCTGAAAAGTAGTAAACTTCTATTACATAATCTATTGGTTATGGAACCTGGGGTCAGGCTCCCATTGAGCTTAACTCTGCCAATCTGTCTCAGCTGAAATTACTGACCTTCCCCATGTAATAGGTAAACACCCCAAGCCAGAAATAAGTACGTGAGTACTAAGAGAAAGAGTTATGGTTGTGGGTTAAGGAAATTGTCATGAACTTGACTGCAAAAGCTGTAATGGTTCATAAATTGCCCTAATATTAAGCTGATTCAGGCAGTTAAAGTATTTAAAATGTAAAGGATGAAACTGTGATTAATAAGTAGAGGATGATATCACAGTTCTGTAATGTGTCACTCATCTGGACGCTGTAGCATGTGTGAATCTCGTAGCAAATGTGGTTATCAAATAAGAGATAAAAATATGAACCTCTTGCTTCTGTTTAGCTAGTAGGAACACGTATTTACTTAATCAGGTAGTGGAAAGAGGCACCTTGAAAACTAGCTGAAAGAAGTGTATTTTAGCTAAAATAATTAAGCTAAAAGCAGGAGAGCTGCAAACTTTAGATAGCACCATCCACACAGGTCACTGTGGTGAGCACAGTCCTGGAAGAGGCTGGAGAAGCTGGCTGCTCCTGTGCAGAACCAACCCTGTCCTGTAAAGTTCTTCATTCAGGCTAACGTTTCAGGTTGGTTTCATTTTAATCTTATCTACTTCTTCAACCAGAAGCTGATCCTGTTTTGTTCTGCTTTGTGACCAGCATGTTCAAGCAGCTTTGCACAGCAGCTTGTCCTGTGAGCATGGGACCACGTGTGCCTGGGATGTGACTTTGGAAGTGACTAAGCAGACAAAACTCTCCAGGATTCACCACTCTTCTTTTTCTTCCCCCAGTGGAATAGTGGGGATTATCCAGAATCTAACCTCTACACATGCACATCTCTCCATGTTCAAATTGAACTGGAGGTTTATGAATTGGTTACATATCGCATGTCATCCTAAACCTCTGTTATCTTCTTTATGATGCTTTCGTAAAAATTGTGGAGCCCTGTTTACACGTGTGTCTTAGATAAAATTAATTTAAAGTCCTCTCTATTTTTGCTTTTAAGTGTACTGCAATTTGTGGTCAAATATATAACACAAGTAAAGCTTCACATTTTAAAAGTTACAGAGCTTTATACAGTTTCCATCTTTTTCACTTTTCTCTTTTTTTGTTGCTGGCTGGCATTTGGTTCTGTGGACTGGAAAAACTGCTTTCCCCAGTAGTAACATCCTTTTTCATTAAGCAAACCTTGTTGCTGTAAAGGAAATTTTCCAGCTGGTGGTTTGCTATTGCTGAAGTACAGTGAAAAGTTGGTAAAAAATAGTCTGGAGAAGGCCACTATTTTAATGAAAAAGAATGAGCCTATAAAAGGTGGTACTGACATTCAGGCTGTCCTGACACCAGGGCAGCCCTGCGCCAGAGCTGGATGGGGATGGTGACCGAAGACCACTGCAGACCCAAGGATGGCCAGGCACCACTGGGAATATGGGGCAGCTCCATGGCCAAGCCAGAGGCCCAGCAGGTGAAGCTGGGGCAGCAGGGTCTGCTCCCAGCCCAGGGCAGAGACCCCCAGTGCTCTTCCTCACCAGCTTTCCCAAGTGAAGACAGCCTCAGAAAGGGGATGCAGAGATCCAGGCATCCCAACCCTGGACCAGGCAATAGTTAGATACCTATAACCAGCACGATCCTCCTGTTGGCTTCTGCCTCTTTTACATGGATGTGATGGGGCAGGCAGGAGGACAACAGCCTCCCAGACTGGCTCTGGTGTGCCCTTTGCTTCTTTGCATACCTGGGTGCAGTTGTTATACACCACTATTTTTATGCATGCTTTAATCTACTAAGCATTCTTATCAGAAATATATTATCTCTCTTTGCCCTGGTAGCATTGTTTGTGTTCAGTGTGTGCAGGCAGGAGCAGCTACTCAGTTGTATCCACTGCTCCCACTGCACCTTTATCTGAGCAGAGCTTCCTAGTGTCTTTCCTAGTAAATCTGGAAGTAAATTTAGAAACTAGACTTACTAAAGAACTCTTTCAAATATACCTTGTGGGGAAAGACACCACACCTTGAGTGCATGGTGTCTCTCTGGACAGCAGAAAAGCCTTGGGCAGGAGAAGTGCTGCCTGCCTCTCCCTGGTGTCCAAAGGAAAGAGAAAACAGTATGAGAATAACTTAATTTTCCAACTTCTGTGATGGCAGTGCAGCCACTCCTCACAGTGGGGCTCAGAACTGTTAGAGACTGCTCTGTCCTCACCCATACAGAAGTACTTGCTTCATCCAGGTAATTCTCTGAGTGCAGAATTTCTTCCCAACCTGCTGAGACTCTTCCCTTCAGTGCTGCCGCAGTCCCTGTGGCACACATAGCTCTGCTATTCACCATCTTCCCTCCTGCCCTCGGAGGGCGGTGGCACATCCTCAGCAATAATGACAGCTTAGTGCATGTGTCTAAACCCATGTGTTCAGGGCACCAGGTGCATGAGCAGCAATCTCACCAACAGTGACTAATCAAACTAGTTACTTCCTCCATTCCACAGAGCTGCCCAGTGGCTTACAGCAATTAAGCAGCATGATATGTAGGAGAAGCACACACAGTAATGTCTATGTCATGCTAAATATGTTGACCCTATTGTGGCCATGGGCCTGGCACAACCTGCATCTGGGTCCCTGTCATTGCTGCCTGCTCATGCTGGCACAGGCAGCTGCAGGCTGACTGGCCTGTTTGCTCTGGAAGTCAGTGCTGCCAAGCCTCCCTGTGTCCCTGCAACATTCTCCCTGCCTTCCTGTCCTCATCACCTGCTGTTCCTCCTGCTGCAAACAATGCAGTCATAGCCTGTACGGTCCTTTATCTCACCTTACTTATTTATTTATTTTAAGCTGTTGTTTGCAAGGTGGTGTTTCCGCCTTCTAACAGCATTACTCACAGCATTTCTGATGTGGTTCATCCCTAATTCAGCTGTCAAGTTCTGGTTAATGACTCTGTGTTCTTCTTTCCAATAGCTGATGACGTTGCAAATCACTACCAGAGCCTGGAGCTGGCAAGTAGCTTCTGTATAATGCAAAGCAAAGACAAATCACTTGTCTAGAGCTGAATCACTCAGAAGAAAAATATTTCAGCTGCATCTGATAAGCGAGCTGCAAAATACATGTGGCCTTTTGGAATATAAGACAGAATATGAAATATGTGGAAAAAAAGCATTTCTGGATGGCATTATAAAAAATGTTTAGCATATGGTTAGCAGTTTCCAGTCAAGTGGGAGATAAACCTTTTATAGACTGCAGTAGGAGCACTGATTTGCTGTCAGTGGCAGTTTCAAAAAGCTCATTCGGATCAACCAGATTAGGAGGTGGAGCAGAAATTTGTCAGCTAAACAAGGGAGGTTACAGACCCTAGGGAGAGATACAAAATAAGGTATTTAATTGCACAAGGGTCAGTGAAAGTAAGGACATGAACCCATAGAATTTTATTCATACTGTTAGTCCTATTAAAACAACTAATAAGGGGACTACCCCCTGAGGATGAGTTGTAGCACTAAGCCTCCAGTTTATCTGTTTTACTGAGTGTCTGAGGTAGGAAAAAATTGGAGTTTTCTTCTGATGTCTAGTTGTCCTAGATTGGATAGCAGCAGAGGGTCATATTAGCTTTCGTGAGATGAAAGAAATTTAATGCATACTGATTATATGTTACAGCTATAAGCAAAACAGCAACACTTTAGAAAAGTAAATGCTCTTTCTATAAATACTATGCATATATTGTAGAATGAAATTTTCAATGCAAGAACCTGATCCTTTACTAAGGGAAGCGCAATGGATGTTGCTATATTGCCCTCTCGTGGGAACAGCAGCTAAAGGCTCCCGAGCTGCGAATTCCCCTGCCTCAGTGACACGGGTTTTCAGCGGTCTAAGCTGATGGCCAAGTGATGCCCTGCCCGAGGAAAAAGTGTTGAGAGATCTGCCTGTGGTAAATTCTTAGTCAAATAAGTCAATTTTCCCTTAAACCTTCGGTTTCTGCATTTCTGCATAAAAGCAGCTCTGAGGCTAGGTCCCTACTGGAATTGCAAAGGTTGTTCCATAAAGTCCCAACAATAGCCAGCCCAAGGATGGTACAACTCCTCTTCCCAACTCTCTTTCTGCTGGACTTGGTGTAGCAATCCGTAATGAAAAAGCAGGGCAATGAAGAACATTATTTCATGACATAGTGCACAGACAAAGTGCATGCCAGAAGTGAAGAGAGGGATGGAAGCCTACAGACAGATCCATTTTGCCTTACCGTGAATGATGCCATCTATCACACAGATTGCTGTAATTGCCTCCCACATTGCTATATCTCATCTCTATTCTGTGCTGCTCTTCTGGGAATTTTAAAGCAGCATATTCCTGTCTAGCCAAGGTACTTTTGTCACCCGCAGTTGAGGGTTGTCTGAGTACTTCATAGTCTCTGAAATATTTATCCTCACACTTTTCTTGTCAGGTAAGGAAATTCTCCACTTTGCAGATGACAAACTGAGGCATACGGCTTAATTCTCAGCTCCAAAAAGAGATTTATGCATTCAAAGTGGTGCTTAGGCAGAATTTAAGAGTCTATATCCAAAATGTATCTTGTGAAAAGCCCCTGCTGGCATGCAGGAAGCTGGCAGGGAGTTCCCTTCTCTGCCTGAGGGAGAAGGGAAAGTGACAGAGGTTCAGCTCCTTGTTACAAGCCATTTATTTCTGTATATGAAACAGAAGTTCCTAAATAAAACTGCAGATAAGGCTTCACATGCAGCTTGTATTACTAGCAGTCGCATTAGGATGGAGGAGGAGGCAGAGCCAACAAAGCTACCCTGCTGTCAGTAGCTGAGGGAAACCCTTCCTCTCTTGTTTTAGGCACATGGGACACCTATAGCCCAAGAGAAAACCTTCCCTGAGAGCCTACTACAGTGTCAACAGGCACGCCATACGTGGCCTTGGCTTCTCTGACACAACCAGATAGGTTTATGCTTAACTTGTGAGACCATCTGCACCTGACCTGCTGTTCAGAATTAATTTCAGAAGCCTGAGCTACCCTGGAGCTCAGTTAAGATGACTTTATCACAAAACAGGATGCCCTACTTCTGTCCAATAACCAAGAGCACTGCTTCAGGGAACACAAAACCTGTGTCCTAGGCTCATCTAATGCCATGCAAATTCAGCCCCCACCTCCCTAAGCTTAGAAAAATACCCTAACCATCAGGCACTGTGTATTTGGGGTGGGAATGGTCCCCATTATTCTTGGGCCATTGTACATCTGAGAAAGGAAGGACCACGGCACCAGCAGAGCAGCCATGACCTGGAGCTCAGTGGGCTGTACATTCCCTGAGAACAGGTCTCTGACTCCTATTCTGGAACAATTTTCTCTGGTTTATGAGCACAATGTTCCAATTTTCTTAGTAGCCTAAGAAACCAGAGCCCCCTCCCCCCAACTCCCCCAGGGGGGCCCTTGCCTTCAGCTCTCACAAATTCAGCACTTGTGACTACAGAGCACCGTGAGTGCAGCAGAAGAGGCGAGGATCTCTTCTGTACAAAATGCCCCATAAGCTGGTAGTTGACATAATTTTCTGTAATGGTTCAAATATCAGCAATGGTGATGTTGACTCGGAATTTAGCCTCCTGGGCATGTCTCTGGCTACCGAATATGGCAGACAAGACACCGCAGACTGTGCTTCCAGGGCTCTGAATCCCTATTTCCCCAGGGAAATATCAAAGACAAGGTTTCAGCTCTCTTGGTTCTTCTGACTGACTAGTTTAAAACTCCCCTGTGCTCAGCAGTTTGGCTTTCAGACATTCCCACGTGGATGTCTGATTTTCCTGTCTTCAGTGGAGAGTGACTGTCACTCCACTATGTCACTGTTGCAGATGGCATGGCAGGGCAGATGCTGACCACAGAAATGCCACCTTCTCTAGATCACCAGTCCTACAGCCCATAGGGCAGCTGAATGCCTGCTAAATTGTTCTGTTGAAGGCAAACAGCCATGCTGAACAGACTCCTTTGTTTTCTTTCTTGCATTTATGACAAAAAGGGATTTTAGAGCCCATCTTCTCTAAAATCTTCTGGCTGAATGAGTTATTCATGTTGCTTACCAACAGCACTTAAATTTAGGCAACTGGTTTAGACATCTATATGGGGAGACTAGCCTGCCTCATCTCCCTTGTACAGCGTATGGAGAAAGAAAAGCTCACCCAGAAGCTTTTCAAAGCTAGAACAAAAGGTCAGGGCCTGTTTTAAAGTCATCAGTGGTGGGTTATATTAAAATTCAGCTCAACATCTGGCTTTTCTGATTTGTCCTCTGAAGGATTCTCTCATCTTCAACTGTTAGACTAGGCACATGTAAGACAAGGCATCCCCTTCCATTACATAATATACCTATCTCCTAAATGTAACTGTGTGAGGAGGAATACCATTAGCACCTTTCTACTTGATCATATAGTGCAGCAGTAAAGGAAAACATTACATTAGAGAAGAGACACTGTTTTTCTGTAGACTGCAGAGAGCTTCTTTTGAAGCCTCATTCAACAAATCACTTGGGAGTTGATTTGAAGCCCACCCAAAGAAGATCACATCTTGGTATGTGCATGTCTTTAAGCAGATGTTTAAGGACATCTCTATTCAGCAAAGCACACAAATGTGTGCTTAAGTCCCACTGAAGGCAAATTTCCTCCATAAGTGCATTATTGAACTGGGATTTTGAAATACATCATCACCTCTATTTGAAATCCTTCCTTACTTTGGAGCTCTACTGTTTCACAAAGAAAAGCCATATGGAACTAATCATGCACATTTTGTCTAGCAGATAGGCATTATAGCAGATTGTGTTTTCCCTTCAAGTGATTGTCCATATGAGCACACAAACTGTGCCATGCATATATCCAAACACGCAAGATAAGATTGTTAGCCCTAACAACATCCATACTGATGTACCTCCTGCTTATTTGCGTAGTAATTATGAGATGAGCACGCTTATCACTGCCTATCTGCCAGCCAAATGAGGCTTCCTTTCTTTTCTTTTTTTATCTAATGTGTGTATGTCCTGCCCTCACACAGACCTTGCTCTTTTTGAGATTGTTTTCATACTTATTTTCTTTCATTTAACAAATGGACTTTTTCCCTTGTTTGTTGTCTCCTCAGAAACATAAAATACAGTTCAGACTACAGGAAAGAGATTTTCCTTTCTGGCAGATATGCTATAGACGACTGTATTGTTTCAGAGAAAAAGTATGTTCCTTGTGGGCACATGTTTTCCTGAAACTTCGGTACTGGTTTACAAAGAAACAAGGGAGAACCAACACTGCAGAATTCCTATCAACCATAACTCCAGTGCTAGCAAGGAGTCATCGATCACCTGCAAAGCAGACCAGGAAAGTGGCTCTCTGCCAGTATTGACAACTTCATGATATGAGACCTCTCTTTATTTTTGAAGCATATAAAGAGGTTTGAATGATCTACCTTTCCTTATCAGTGCCTTTCTCTCTATCATATAATGAAAATCAGAGACAAGAGAAGAGAAGAAAGAAGAAGAGAGGTGAGGCGAGGCAAGGAGAGGCAAGGCGAAGCGAAGCGAAACGAAGCAAAGAGAAGAGAAAAGATAAGTTCATACAAGGTACACAGTTAAAGAAGTTCCTTGGCTCTTATGAGATGAAATAGTAGGTCCCCTCAAATTGCCCTATGATAAGACTCAAGCATGATATTCATTTTATATCCATGTGCACTATTTCAAATGGTCAATCTAGACATGGTGGGAACAGCTTTCCAAATCTGAAAGACCTTGTGCAGCACTCAAGTCAAAAAGTGAGCCAGTGATAGCAGCACCATGCATCTGAAATCAGTTTTCTTTAGATTTACCTTACCCTGGAATTATAAGTGACCAAAAGAGCCTTGAAAAAGACTCAGCTGTCCACTAATCCTTATGAGAGGTCTGAAGAGAGATGATACAATAAGTATCTACATAGCAAATGTATTTATGCTAATCATTAAGTATGGAGTTCTTTTCACCATTTATATACCTCTCCTTTGTCTAAATGACAGAAGTTGCTGACGATCTGCCTCAAGGTTAATCTCTTAACCTTTTCCTTATTCAAGCTGTTGCCTTCATAAGTGTTTTACAAGTGAAATTTGATACCATGGTCTCTACCATTCAATGCTTTGTCTCTTCAGTTGTGGTAAAATACATGCATAGGGATTGCCAAGTGAAAAGCAGCAGGCAGCTGCCTGGAGATCTTTGCTCTTAGAAGGGATGGGACACTAGTTCAAGAAGTCGTATGGTACCATTTGATCTCTAAGAATATATAGAATCATTAAGCAACAATGCACATTATGTTTACCTTTTACTGTGGTCATTCCAGAAGCCAGTCACCCTGTGTGACAGCATATCAACACAGTCTTGAGATACTAAGATTCAGTGAGACATCACTGCTGCTGGAGGCCACCATCTTGTACATACCAGCCTCTTACACCTTCATATTCTACAGAATAGCTTTGGCAGCTTATTAAAGGATACAGTCTTCCCCCACACTGTCAACCTTCATTATCAACCCCTTTAAACCGCTAACTAGCCAGGTAACTTTCCACATTGGAATCAACCATTACAGAGGCTGAAGAGAGAGACTTCAGAGCTGTGGAAAGAGACTTCAGTCTGGTTTCTTTGGTGCTACCTATTCACCTTCCTCATCCCTTTTCTGGATGCTTCTCACCAGTTTCAACTTCTGCAGAAACTGGCTTCTCTTTTAGCATAAAGGCTAGAAAACCAGCCCTTCTCATTTCACATCAGTAACCCTTTTCCCTTAGAAAATGGATTCCTTTCAGATCACCAACCAGGAGACTCTCACTGTCAACTGCTTTGACAGTCTCCTGCCTGATGGTATGCCCTCTTGTAGTAGCATGAACTTTTAAATAGCTGGAGGAGGTCTGCTTTCAAAACAAAACTCTGACTGATGCAATCTGTAACAGACGCCTCCAGGTTTGAACATACTGTATAGATTTGTTCACTCTTGTAAAACTGGGTTCCCTGTCTGCTGAAATGCTTGTTCTTTAGGGAGAGATGTAGACTGTCTGGAAAGTGTGCCAGCCCTTCCTTTCATATCGAAGCAATGATGCCTGATGCTAATTCTTACAAGCAACACGGGAAGTACCAGGAAGTTTTCCTTTATTGAGGAGCAGTAAACCTCTGTATCTGTCCAGGTGTAATGTCTCAGTCCCGTGTTCTGCGGTCTACCCCGTTTACAGGAATGTTACCATTCCTGCAGAGAGCCCAAGTCAGTACCAACAGTTCAAGACAGTATCTTTGAAAAATTTTCTATGATCAGGGATGTCCCATGGTCAACTTTCTTATGACTTGGAAAGGTAGGAAGTCCCAAACTTCCAGTAAAGGGATGTTAGGAAGCGTGGCTTCATCTATGTCACTGCATCTCACAGCACTGTGGCTGAAAGACTCTTGAGGTGAGAGCATAAATGATCTTGCCTTGAATGAACCCTCTTTATAGAGAATGCAAAGTAGTCTACTAGATCTGAATGAAGGGCAGTGACATTCTTGACATTATGTATGTGACACACCGGAGGATTCTTTAAGCATGATCCTACAGTACGTACTGAAACTTAAGAAAATAGAGCTCTTCATCAGTCAGATGAAAGTGCATCTGACAGCTGTACCCACCTTGCCCTTTCCTACAGGAAAGTGCTTTGTTTTTCCAGACGTTACATCTCTTCAGAATTTCTCTTCCAGCCAGGAGTCTGCTCCCTGACTGTGACCAAAATTTGGTTCTTGCAATGATAATGGGCCATACATTTGAACGCAGCACATCCAGTATCTGCCCTTATCTCTCATAACATTAGATAGAGATGTTGGAGAGATCCAGACTCCCATGACTGCTATGACTGTTACTCCTTGTATAAGCTTTTCTATGGCATGACATTTAATTTCAGATATATCCAAAGTTCTTAATCAAACCAGTTCTCATTCCTTCCTAATTGAAAGAAACCCATCCTTCTCTGGTTGTGACTGAATAGCCTTTATCAGCAACAGAGTCAACACAACACAGAACAGTTATAAAACATGATGGGGTTTTATTTTATTCTAACAGAGTACAGCTCTTCCTCAGTTCTTTATATCCAGTACAGAAAGATCACATGATAATTACAGTAGCAAGCTATTTGAGATGATCCAAATGTAGCACCTGTGGAATATACAACACAATTTCTAAAGTAGCATGTAATTATGCCTGTTATAACTCATGTGGTGAGTACTGGGTTTATCTAGAGTGAGACCTTATTGTGATTTAAAGAGAAACAGCAGGTTGTGTAAATCAGATGCAAATAAAGACCAAATAGCAAAAATCATACACCTCACAGTGCACACTGTGTTCTTTCTCTTTAAAAGTGATGGGTATAGTTCCAACTCATATTGCTGCGTCTGTCATTGTGTCATTCTGGCTCATGTCACAGCACTGGGGCTATGAGGCAAAATAATCCCAGTTCTTCTCTCTTCAGGCTGCTTAGCATAACGCATTCTGAGCATTTTATTAGCAGTTTTTTGAACTCTGTAAAGATGACATGTTCATCCTGCATGTTGCAAATAAACCTCTGCATTCCTGTGCGGATCATTGGCCTTCACCCAGAGCCCAGGAGATAAACATCCGAGACTGAGAGAGCTAGGCTTGTTCAGCCTAAAGAAGAGAAGGCTCCTAAATGGGAAACCTTGGAGCAGCTCTGGGGCTTAAAGGGGCTGGAAGAAAGCTGGAGAGGGGCTTTGGAGAAGGGATGTAGGGACAGGACAAGGGGAAATGGCTTTAAACTGCCGGAGGGGAGACTGAGATTAGATACTGAAAAGGAGTTGTTCCCTGTGAGGGTGGAGGGACAGTGGCACAGGGTGCCCAGAAAAGCTGTGGCTGCCCCATCTCTGGCAGTGTTGAAGGCCAGGTTGGACACAGGGGCTTGGAGCAAGCTGCTGTAGTGGAAGGGGTCCCTGCCCGTGGCGGAGAGTTGGAGCTGGATGAGCTTTAAGGTCTCTTCCAGCCCAAACCACTCTGGAATTCTATGATTTTGTGATTTTGTTCAATACCTTTAGGACTGGATGTAATTCTTAAATGATGGGCAAAATGAAGCATAGATTCCTTGAAGTGCCAGATATGTTAGTAAGGGTAAGACTGGAAAAGTAAATTATGTTTTATTCGCCAGTGTCAGGAAACATGACCAAATTCAAGTTCCTCTTCATGCTGCAACAACCACCACCGCATCCTCAGGACCTGCATATGCATCTTGTTTCCGTGCTAACTAGTTCAGTTAGTTAGGAACTGCTGCTTGTCTTACAGTTGGAAAAGATGAAAAGCTGAAATGCCTGAAACTGAATGGTGGCAGATGTGGGTATATATGTAAGAGCACCAAGTTTAACAAAGATAAAGGAGGTTCAAGAGGAAATCCTCATGCAGCAGGACTCGGGCCAGCCAGTAATGGTCTCAGCTCTCCCTTCCTACAGTGGCCTTTCTACTACCATGGACTGTCCTAGTACTTTGGCATCCCATTTCATCAGCATGTTCCTTTGTTTAGCACATGTGTGAAGGTCAAAAGGCAATGTCCTGGGCTCTGATGCCAGGCAGCACTTCCCTTGCGGACGGACAGCAAGCATCTGCAATCCTGGGTAGCACCCAGGATGAGAGAAACCGCTGCAATAGCCTTCCTTTTCCAGCTGCTCTCCATCCTCAGCCTGTCTGTCTGGAGCACAGGGGTACCTGGCCTTCTATGATGGGGCTACGGAACTGATGGACAGATGTAGAGCAGTTGATGTCATCCACCTGGACTTATGCAAAGTGTTCGACACTGTCCCACACAACATCCTTGTCTCTAAATTGGAGAGACTTCGATTTGATAGGTGGAGCCCTCAGTGGATAAAGAACTGGTTGGGTGGCCACATGCAAAGAGTTGTGGTCAATGGCTCAGTGTCTGGCTGGAGGCCGGTGATGAGTGGTGTCCCTCAGGGATAGGTGCTGGGAGCATGCCCAGCAGGTTGAAGGAGGTGATTCTGCCCCTCTACTCTGCTCTTGTGAGATCTCACCTGGAGCATTGTATGCAGTTCTGGTGTCCTCAACATAAAAAGGACATGGAGCTGTTGGAACAAGTCCAGAGGAGGGCCATGAGGATGATCAGGGAACGTTTCAGCCTGGAGAAGAGAAGGCTGCGTGGAGACCTCATAGCAGCCTTCCAGTATCTGAAGGGGACCTACAGGAATGCTGGGGAGGGACTCTTCATTAGGGACTGTAGTGACAGAACAAGGGGTAATGGGTTCAAACTTAAACAGGAGAGGTTAGATTGGATATAAGGAAGAAATTCTTTCCTGTTTGGGTGGTGAGGCACTGGAATGGGTTGCCCAAGGAAGTTGTGAGTGCTCCATCCCTGGTGGTGTTCAAGGCCAAGTTGGAAGAAGCCTTGGGTGGCATGGTTTAGTGTGAAGTGTCCCTGCTTATGGCAGGGGGTTGGAACTAGATGATCTTAAGGTCCTTTCCAACCCTAATGATTCTATGTCGTAATGCTATCTAATTTACACACATATAAACACACCTAGCACAGACAGATACGTGTGTACAGTATTTTGTACTGAAAAGTTGTATTTTAAATAGTTTTCAGACCATGCTAATTGTGTTTGGGGAGGTGAATATTTAATGTAAGTGTAAAGATTTGCATTAATCCTTGTCTGTAAATCGAAAGGAGAGACAAAACCTAAGAGTAACACAGCCAAAATTTCTCAAAAATACTATTCTATGCATCAAGCTTCTCTGTGTTTAAAGTATATCTCATCTCTTTCCAGTTACCTAAGCTAGTATAGTGGGTATATATATTCTGGGAGACTCCAAAGTTCTATGTTCCATTATTATTTCAGCTCTGAAATGCATTGCATTGATCCTACCACAAATATTTGTCTACTATAGAATACCTAATGCCAGGAAAAAGTAATTTTGAGGAACTTATATTTCCTGCATGGGAGATGGATACAGAGAGGGTAGGAATTTATGGCAAAGTGAAAATTTGAAACACTTTTGTAATGGCTATCATTTAGATTAGACAGATGATTGTAATGTTAAATGAACATCCAGCATAGTGAGATGGAGAAGTTGAATTGTTTTTAACAGCTCTAATTTATCATATAGCTGTACCTGTGAGTGGGTGTTCACTATTTGCTTAATATACATGTAAGAGAATGAAAAAGGAATGTTATCAACATTATAAACAAACATTCAGATTTTGTAGTCCCAGGTGGGACTGAATAAGTATTTTATTTACTGAAAAAGCAGCTTGGGTTCACATCTCACAATTCACATGGCAGATAATTTGGAGCTGGCCTTGATTTGAGCTGTAGGGTTAGCTGTGAATCAGAAAAGAATTGAAGGAGGTAGGTGTGTGTGCTTCCTTGTACGCTGCAATACTTGACCTCAAAAACTTTCACTGAGCCTGCCAATTTTATATAAAACACTTAAAAATTAATGAACACAATGGCACAAATGAGTTTCTTCCATCAGCAGGTCAGTGCTGCAATGACCATGCTATAGGTGTGCTTAGTCCCTAATTCTGGCCAGTGATAAAGGTGAATAGATTTACTTCACTAGGAATATGCAGCAATGATGATGCTTGCCCTTGCTTCATAAGGTTGTACAATTCAAGATGGGAAGTAAGCAGTCCTTTGAGAGAGAGCTACTATTGATCCAAATCTGAACCAGCTCTATTTATCAACTTATGAAAACTGCCTGAATATAAATCACACTTCATTTTTCAGTGGCATAAAATACTGTGGAGGTTGGGTTGATCTGCAGTGTTTTCATTGTTTAGCCAGTTCAATGAGAAATCAATCATTTGAAAAACATGGGTGGTTAGAAACCCAACTAGCTTTAGATTAAAAGAGGAATACAGCAGAAAAATGATTCTCTATTTTTCAGGTGGGTTATGTTATATATTTTATACTGCTGTATGATTTGATCCTTCTTGACAACTTTCCGAATACAATACAGAATTCTCCATCTGGAAGAAATACTAACTCATCTCCTTTGTACAGAATAAAAAGAGCAACAATGGTTGGGTTTATGCCTGTGAGCAGAAAAACTGTGTTGCACTCTCTGAGGATGTGAAGAGAACAATGTCTAAAGGAGTTATTCTGGAGTGGTTAAATAATTGTAAAAGATGAGATGATTGTTTTATCTTGGCTCTTACGTTTACCTTTTTCTGATTTTCCAAACTGTTGCTTGTGGTTATTCAGAACACCAGAAATTAAAAAAGACATATGCAGATGTGTATTTGACAAACACGAGAAGTAAGATTTTATTTATAGTTCTAATTCTCAATGTTTGCATTCCTTGCAATAAACACATAAAAGATAGTTTATGGATAATTACGACATACCATTCTTTGGTTGCTTCAATCATTATTCAGTGAGGTTATGAATATTAAATATGTGACTCAAAGTGGTATATCTTATTTGAAAAAGCTCAATACTGGATTCCAGAGGCATTTAAAAAAGGTCTTAGTTTGACTTTCATATGTCTTAATAATATTTCACTTTTAATTTAGAAATATCATTGTTCTTCATCTTGGGAAATTAAAATAGAAGAAAATCACAGTGAGATTTGAGAATATTTTTCACCTGAGTAGCCCTTCTCTTTATGATGAAAAACATATCCTCCTCTCCCTGCTCTGTATCTGAGAAATTGCCACAGAGACTGAAGGCACACAGTAGGTCATGAGCTAAGGCAAGAACTGAGATGACTTTCTCTGATTTGTGAATCTGTATCCTGGGCACCTAATTAGGTGACTTTCATTCAGTAGTAAATCCTCAATCTTTATTACATGCACTGTTGTACAATCTAGGAAGCCACAAGCAGGGGGCTGTAACCTACAGTTTTAGGCACTCTGAAAACATGAAGAAAAAATACAATAGAGCAAGGTGAAAATGGAAGATGAAAGAGCAGTGCAGTACTGCAATTTTTTCAGAGGGCATTTTTCATTGGCTTTCCACACATCCTGGCAATACTACAGCCTTAAGATGAATTTGACAGCTTTCAAGTCTTCTTTCCATTCTTTGTACAACTGATGATGACATACGATTTCTGAAGTAAACATCAACCATGCAGAAGCTACCATTCAGTACCCAATACACAGCAAGAGCCACAAGTACCAATTTCACACTTGTCTCTACAAAATCAGCAGTGACTGGAAAGACAAACATCATTCAACTACAGCATGAAACTAGAGTCTTTTTCTGATGTCTTGTTTAAAGTGAGTGGTCTCAAACATCACTTATGAGACTCAGGAAATCTTAACCAGCAGCTCTCTGTGGGCTCTGTTCAGCAGGAGCTATCAGACACTGACAATGAAAAGATTGCACACGGGTCTGATTGATTGATTGATTGATAATTTTTTGTTGTGTCTATGGTAGATAAGAGAGTATTAACATCATGGCCAGCCTTATCTGCCAAAACCAGCACCTTTTGTGGAAATATGATTGCATATATGAATGTAGGGCCTGTGAACAATAGCGCAATGCTTTATGAATGCTCACAGCTCTGAAGACCAGAAAAGCCAGGTGAAGCCGCAGTGCTAGCGGTGCAGCTCCAAAGAAAGGACAGTGAAGGTCAGGCAGCATCTCAGGTGCCTGGGAGAACAGAAATCTGGAGGGCAGCTGAACTGAGCGTGACCCCAGTCAAAGTCTGACAGCACTATAAATAGATACCATAAAGGTCATTTTAATGTGGGGGGGCTTGGGGTTTTGCTGGCTTTGTTTTGGGGATTTTTTTCTTTTTTTTTTCTGACTTAAGATTTGTACATAGGAAGAAATCTGGAAAACGACTGTAATTATCAAATGAGCCTCAAGTGAGCATTCATCTTGAGCCTAATTATTACATTAGACTGCTGCAATGGGATCGTAGAATCATTTAGGTAGGAAAGCACCTTTAAGATCATCAAGCACAACCGTTAACCTAACACTGACAAGTCCACCACTAAAACATGTCCCTAAGTGCCACATCTACACATCTTTTAAATACCTCCAGGAAAGGTGAGTTCACCACTTCCCTTGGCAGCCTGTTCCAATGCTTGACCGCCCTTTCAGTGAAGAAATTTTTCCTAATAGCCTCTCTAAACTTCCCCTGGCAGAACTTGAGGCCTCTCCTCTTGCAATGCATCCTTCTTTCAGGTAGTTCTAGAGAGCAATAAGGTTGCCTTGAGCCTCCTTTTCCCCAGGCTAAACAACTCCAGTTTGTTCAGCTGCTCCTCGTTGCACTTGTGCTTCAGGCCCTTTACCAGCTTTGTTGCCCTTCTTTGGACATGCTCCCATTAAAGCCACAAGCAGCCAGGAGAATGATGTGGAAAACAGTGTTAAAGGCTTTACAAAAGTCAAGGCAGACAACATCCACAGCTTTTCCCTCATCAACTAAGTGGCTCACCTTGTCATAGCAGATCATATTAGTCAAGCAGGACTTCCCTTTCATAAATCCATGCTGTCTGGGCCTGATTATCCAGTTGTCCTGTACATGCTGTGTGATGGCACTCAGGATGGTCTGCTCTATAACCTTCCCCAGCACCAAGGTAAGATTGATAGGTGTATAGTTCCTCATATCCTCCTTCCAGCCCTTCCTGTAGATGGACATCACATTTGCAAAACTCCAGTCAACTGGGACTTCATCAGTTAGACAGGACTGCTGGTAAAGCACAGACTACAGATATCAGATCTCATAACATATATGTGTACAGCACAGGGCAAGTCATCCTGATGGATTTCTACTGAGTTGCTCAGTTTCTAATTGTGGGTGCAAAATTATATAATGCTTGCACTATTTCTTATGTGTGGTTACCAAAAATGTTTCTAGTAATTCAAACATAGAAAATGCAACAAAAGTGAAACCAGTCATCTAAGTCTCTCACAAAAAATGTCACAGTAAATTTAGCATTAGCTTTATTTTTTCACTCCATCTTTGTGTTTGTACAGAGGCATACAGCCAAAGACGTATAATCAAACTGTGTTAAAACCGGTGGAATTTTACAGTAGTAAAAATGTCACTTCCAAATAAATGCTTATGGACTAAACTTACATGGTTAAACAAGTATTAACTTTTCATATCTTTATTAAAGTTTTACACTTTTCAGTTTCATGTCTCAAGAGACCTGAGCATGGTCTCATGGACATGTTCACGGATGTCAGCTCTGAACACAGGCATACCAGTTCTCTGTGCTTTATCCAACAGGTAAGCTGCAGAGGATCAATTCAGTTCATTCTGCAAATGAAAAGAAGGGCTGGGAGCGGGACTCAGATTCTTTGGAGTCATGTTCAGTGATTTCACCAGCAGCACCACTCTTTCCAAAAGCAGGGTGCACCAAATGACAGCTCTGAGAAGCAGTCTGTGCTCCTGGCTGTTCTCAATCATAGGATTAGCCTGACCCAGTCACATGGATGTTTTACCTCATTCCATGAGCATTAAACTAGAGTAAAAAACATTAGTGCAGAATAAGTGAAACATATTTGTATTTCTGTCTCCATTAAACACAGAAAGTTTCAAGACAATCACAGTCTGTATGTACAATCGAGAGCATTTGCCATGTCAGCCTTTAAATTAAATACAATATTCACCTTTAATTCTAGGACAGTGTTCCTACCCTATAGCATCACTGGCATTTGAATTAAATGCCTCAAAAGAAAGAATAGCAGAGGACTTGTGAAAAATAGAAGAAACTGACTGTGTGTGCAGATATCAAAGAGAAGCATAAAATATAACAGAAATTCTTCATTTTTTTTCTCTTTGTCCTTTCCCTTGCTTTGCCTTGCCTTGCCTTGCCTTGCTTTGTCTTGCTTTGCATTGCCTTGCTTTACCTTCCCATTTGCTCACCCCCCCTCCTCAAGAGGGATGGGGAGGAGAATCGAAAGATAAGAATAGTTTAATAACTAAAGTACAATATTCTACTACTATTACCACTACTACTGCTACTAACAATAATGAGGGAAATAACAAGGAGATATAAATTTAAAAGAGAAGAAAAAAAACCCCAAACAAACAAACAATAAACTCAAGAGATGCACAATAAAATTTCTCACCACTCGCCGGCTGATACCCAGCCTGATCTGAACAGTGATCTAGCCCTTCCAGGTAACTCTCCCCAGTTCATATACTGGGCATGACATGCTGTGGTATGGAATACACCTTTGAATAGTTTGGGTCAGGTGTCCTGTTTCTTCGTCCTCCCAGCTTCTTGTGCCCCTCTTCACTGGCATAACATGAGACTGGAAAGTTTTATCAACAACTAAAACACTGGTGTGTTAGCATTGTTCTCAGACTAAAGCTGAAGCACAGCACTGCACCACCTACTAGGAAGGAAAATAACTCTATTCCAACCAAAACCAGGATGCTCATCTACAGATACATTTGAGACCCACTGAGGAATTCTGTACTGAGCAAGGCAAGGCCAGTTCCACTTGCTGTGAGCCTGACAGTGCAGAGGCATGGCATTACGGGGATATCTCACCAGATGTCTCCCTTGTATCAAATTCTTAGGTGCAAAGTTTATGTTAAGGTCCAATTAGAAAATCTTCGTGAATTCCATTTAGAAGAGGTTATATATGATTACGTAAATATTGCTGCATAGTCATTTGTTCACTAGAGAAGACAGTTTTAAAGTAGTTTCTTCATTTTAAATTATAATGTTCCTTAAAAGAGCATCCTTTGCTGATTAGAGGTATCAGTTTGTTTAGCTGCAGTGCCTGAAGCTTCAAATTTGATTGCATTCATTTTAATCACATAACTGATCTTATTTTCAGTAACATGGAGCTGTTTGTTCCAACTGCATTTATGAATTCTAAGCTCATCTCAGTTCTCCCACATGCTGGAAATGATACTACTCTTCTAATTCCCGACATCATAAAATTCCAACCTACACAGAGCGGAATGTGCTGGAAGAAGGTAGCAACCTTTGAATTTATTTAAACTAAAGAGACTTAATTTCACGTCTTTAATGCTGTTTATGCTGCCCTAAGGGACAGGGTCCAAAATCACACATGATGCTTGTGCCTCTGATATGAAAGACCTGTCAAGTCTCACATACTGAAAGTGACCCTAATACACTTGACTCATAGAATTATGTCACACTTCCTCGGGCTATGGCTGTATCTCACCTGTTTGCCATGATTTACCATCTTCTTTCTTACTAGATGAAACCTAACTCCCAGAAGCAGCCAGCTGCCATCCCATATTCCTCCAGCTGACAAGACAAGGGAGGAGAAGATAGACCAAGCGAGAGGGAGCATCACTTCACAGCACCCTTTCCTGGCTCCTGTGATTAACTTCTTCCTCTGCACTGTGATTGGAGTGCCTCCCTGCCATGTGCGTGGGATCTTACTCTTTGGGAATAGAAAATCCTGAGTTTTCTGGGCCTGCAAAGGTAAGCACCAAAGAGGGTAAGCCTTTAATAATGCAAGGCAGGGAGAAGTTTTGTTGATGGAAGAAATCACACTTGGCAAGTCACCTTCTACAGAACTTGCCTTCTCTCTGCAGCATGCTGGAGTCAAAGATGGCTTTTCAAGAAATACTTACTTTCAGTCAGGGCAGAGAAAGGGGCCTACAATGAAGTAACTAGTAATTCTACAAACAACACATGTAAACTTCTGTTCTTAACCTCACATGTTTATTTCCTACATAATTTCCTTTATCTACATTGCCTTTTTCATTAAAGAACATGAATTATCCAGCTTACATGGAGAACTTATAATAGCCATGTTTGTGTGGAAAAGCTGTGGGGATTTTTTTGTCATTCACTAGCACCACTTTGTGAAGCTTTAAGTGGTTTAAAATGCCCTTTAAACAGACTTATTTCTGCCTACTTCACTGAAATCTCAACTCACAGAAAGCTGGAAGGGGCAAATCCTGTGCCAGAGCAGTATATGATCCACTCAAGCACAGACTTTATATCAAGTACGTGCGCAATTCTGACCTGTACAGCTTACTGAATCACAGTCTAATTTTGTAACATCCCATCCAATTTTATATCTTAGTACCTGAACATTTTGCCTTATGAACAGGGAACTAGAATGTCTTCCCTGCATAATTCATGAATCTGTGAATTATTTTTATATATCCTCTAGCTTTTTTTAATAACAGCATTTGCAAACTGAAGACTATAAAAACAAAAATGCTTAACAGCACTCCGAAACAATCTTAGACCATGATCTTGCAAACCAGATTTGCTAAGAGGAGTGAGGGACCATTCACACATGTAAGATAGACCCCAGGTATAAGCATTTCCTGGATCACAGCTTACACACTTTAGGGTGCAAAAATAAAGCAAAATATGTTTGTTCAAAGTCCAATAACAATACTGCATATTACTTTAATTTATAACTTCAAACCACTAATAAGCCTTACTCCTGCTAAAAAACCAAACCAAACAAAAAATTAAACAGACTATAACGTATTTCACATTTATGCTACCTCCCCTTGGATGCTGAAAAAGAAAAATATCACAAACTGCTACAGATGGATCTTCATCTAGCACAGTCTAACAAAGCTTCTATGCATCCCATCAGACTAACATATAGAAGTGAAATGAAGACAGACGGTCCAAGAGCTGTAAATGAATGCGAACAGAAATTGATTTTGAAATGTTCTTGGCACTTTCCCAAGAAAACATTATCACTGTGCTTAAAAAAAAAGTGCTCCACACATTGTTTCAGGATGCCTAAGAGTTAAAAACTCTGACCTCCTCTCTTCTGAGACCTATTTTCAGCTCAGTTGCAACATCCACATAAACAAACAAACCTTTATGGACCATTAAAATTTAGTAGACCAAGAATATTAGGTCATTAGGGACTGTAGTGATAGGACAAGGTAACGGTTCCAAACTTAAACAGGGGAAGTTTAGACTGGATCTAAGGAGGAAGTTCTTTCCTCTTAGGGTGGTGAGTCACTGGAATGGGTTGCTCAGGGAAGTTGTGAATGGCTCATCCCTGGAGGTGTTCAAGGACTGGCTGGACAGAGCCTTGGGTGACATGGTTTAGTGTGACGTGTCCCTGCCCATGGCAGAGGGGTTGGAACTTGATGATATGAAGGTCCTTTCCAACCCTAACTGTTCTATGATTTGATGATTCTACTATTCTATAATATTGCTGGTGTACAGTATCTAGTTCTGGGATTCCCAGTACAAGACAGATATGGAGTTACTGAAGAGAGTCCACTAAAAGGTCACTAAGATTATAAGGGACTGGAGTATCTCTCATATGAGGAAAGTCTGAGAGAGCCAGAATTGCTTGGCCTGGAGAAAAGAAGTCTCAGGGAAGGATCTCATCAGTGTACAGAAATACCTGAAGGGAAGGTGCACAGAAGATGAAGCAAGGATCTTATCAGCAGTGCCAGTGACAGGCAAAGAGACAAAGGGCACACAGGAACACAGGCGGTTCTGTCTGAACATCAGGAAACGCTTTTTGACTGTTAGGGTGACAGAGCACTGGCACAGGCTGCCCAGCAAAGTTTTGGAGTCTCCATGCTCAGATATTCAAAAGCTGGCTACAGATAGTCCTGGGCAACCGGCTCTAAGGAGCCCTGTATGAGCAGTGGGGTTGGACCAGACGATCTCCAGAGATCTCTTCCAACCTCAGCCATTCTTTCATCCTCTCCATATTGAGAACTGTGCTTTAAAATGTGCAGTCAAAAAAAAATTAATGAGGAGACTACAGTTTTGCTGAGTATCAACTTCATTAATTTTCAAAGTCTTAAAGCAAGCCATCTGTTTCAGTTTTTTGAGTGGACAACTATACATGCAAAGTCAGGTTGTTCTATGTTTTCCAACGTCTGCAGTTGTAAGGGATAATTCATTGGCATCCCATAGAGAGAAGTCAGTATTCTGCAGATTCACAAAAACATCTAGACCAGGCCGCTCTTCCTTGCACAAAGCTGGACTGTGCAATTTTGCATGACTCAGTGTTCTCTAACCTAGGCTACTTTACTCCTTAGATTGTGCTGAAAATAGGTGGGATAGGAAGTTCTCAGAAAGTCTCATTTCCGTAAGCCCAGCCTTGTCTTATGGTTTTGCTAGTTTAACAAAAAACTCCCACAACCCCTCCCCCAAAGTAAATAAAAAAATATCCCACAAAAACCACCACAAACCCCAGCCAACCAACCAAAAATAAAACCAAACAAAACTCACCCAAACGTTAAACAACAACCAAACAAAACAAAACAATGCAAAAAACAAACCCTCCCCCCCAGATAAACAAGCCAACAAACGACAATAAACCACCCAGAAAAGGTTTTGTTCCTGGACAATACTGTATTTCTATGCGTGTGTACCTATCTTGTAACACACAGCATATCACCTGACCCTGTAAATGTCTCAGATATGGCAAGCTAAGAGATTTAGACCAGGTCAATATGAATGGCCAAGATGGAAATTTTACAAGAGGTCAAATGCTGCACTAGTTTTGATGATTCAGAACTTGGAAATCTTCCATCCACATTAGCATGTATCTAGCTGCCTAGCATATCATTAAACAGTAACTTGGTTTCTGGAGGTGCTCTCTTTCCTCAAGGACAAAAAACTCATTATTATCATTATAATCAGTACCTGCATTTAAGGACCCAGGGCATTTTCTTATCAGACTCAGTCTTACAGCCTGAAATTCCAACAACATCCATTTTTACTCAGTGCCTGTGCCTGATGTAGGGCTGCATTGGGTCCAGTCACTTTCCCCAGCTTTCTTCATTACCTGCAGGCCCACTGGATGAGGTCCCTGCCCTGGCAAGCAGAAGCATAATTTGTTAATAAAAGTCTAACATTTCCATCACAGCAATTACTGAGACAAGCCAGCACAAAGGCAAAATGCACATAGAAGAACTTTAAGCGAAACATCATGGATAAAAATGTTAGCTGCTTTCAGGTTAAAACACTACTTGATTTCAGATATTGATTTTTGTTCCTGTAATTCCAGCTCTGACAAAAACGCTACAATTAAAATCCTGGATATCACACAGACATCAATTGTAGAGAAGATGCACTTGCAGAAATTTAGACTTTACAATATATGTTGTACTGGCAGACTAATCAGACAAAAATAGCTATTTTGGTTTAATATTAACAGTGGAATGCAGACTGGGATTTTTTCCTTCCTTATTCAGTTAGACAATGTCAGAATCATGCTGAGAACTGCAGATGAACTATGGCTCTCTAAGCACGTAGGAGTACTTGTGGTTTGTTATAAATTACATTAATCATAAAAAATTGGACATAATTTGCTGGACAAAGAAACTGTGGATTGTGACAGACATGTCCGCAGAAAAGAGCTTCACCATCCTCTTAGTCTTTATAGGTTCAAGCCAAGGAAAGGTGCACTACGAATAACAGTACCTATGGAAAAAGCTCAGGATAGGGTCAGGATAACACTATTTTGAAGTTAGATTTTTTTTGCCATTAAGCCAAAACTCAGAATTTCAAACCTCCTGTTCTGCAGAAAGCCCTGTCATTTGTCAACAGCTGAATGATTCACCCATTGCAAATAAGTCTACATAGAGATACTGGAAAATGCAATACTCTCTTCAGAGACTTCATAACAGCTGCTATGTTTTTATCTGCTGAAAGCTGAAACCCTTACCAAAATTAGCCCACTTCTACAAATGGAAAATGTGATATTGGGTAAGTAGAATCAATTCTGTAAGCACTGAATACCTCTACCAACACTTTCACTATCTTGTTACAACAACCTTTAAGTTGGTCACTGTATAGTCTCACAAAAAAAGCAACCAACCCACCAATCAAACCAAGCACAACCTGAAAATGTACTAGCCTTGTTTCTTTAGGAAGCAAGGTTTGCATGGACATATGTCCAGGCACCTAACCAGCATTTCTCACTATCCTCATAACTTTGCATTTGTTGGAATATTTCAACCAAATTTGGTAATAAAGGCAGAGTCTCAAAGGAATTAAACTCCTGTTCAATTCCTAAGTTTCATGAAACTGAGCAGTGGGCAGAAACTCAGTGTGCCCTTGGACCAAGAAGTAATTCACTGCATTGCAATGGGCCAGATGTAATCCAGCTCCACTCACCAGCTGCAAGTACCTGCCAAGTCACCCCAGCCATTTGTGGCACACACTCTCCACAAAACAGGAAGAGTGTGGCTGGGATGCAGTGACCAAGGTGAGAAATTACTAAGGTGACAGGCCTGGGAACAAGATGGTGTCAATAGAAAGCTGAAAACAAACAGTCAGGCACCACACCTTATTAGTATTAGTTCTACTGCTTGTGGCCCAGCTTTATTAATAACAAATGCATACAAGTCTCAGAGTGTAGGTCTGCGACATAAAAGCACAAGATCAGTCACTGTATGACTACTAGAATTCAAATGAAGTAGGATGATTTAAATATCTGACACCACATTTAACATAAACTTTGTGAAATAACTTGCTTTATCTTCTGATGTGTAATTTTCCTGGTGATTAAATGGCAATACATGCACTAAAACATCACTTCTGTCACACAGAATTGTGTATTATCAACTGTACACAAGCAATAGAATAAAAGGTTGACTTAGGAAGAGAGATTCCATTGTGCAATGCCAGGAAGTACTTCATTTTCCAAACAGGTCCTCATTTCACTGTCAGCTGATCATCATGGAACAAAAACCACAAAAGCTTTTGTGTAACTTTGTAAGTGGAGTCCATACAGAACAGGACAGCTCAACCTGAGATATTTGGGCAACTAGCATGATCTCTGTAGTGCACAGTGATAATTTCCCCTCCCATGGCAGGTAAGGTAGAAGAAAGGCATACAGGGAATACAACCTTTTCTAATGCAGACACGAAACACCTCTGCTTAATTCATTCCCTTCTCTCAAATGGCGAAGGGTCAGCTGCCTGCCAAACATGAACTAATGACAGGGCAGGGATAGAGGTGAGTGTAGATTCTGAGGACAAAGCCCAAAGCAGCAGCAAGAGGAGCAAGCTGTAAAGCTGACCTGCGGTAACAAAGCTCTCTGGGGAGAGAACAGCACTGGGGTAGTGATGCCTGATTATAACAAGTAAGGTGGGAACTAATTTTGGGTTTAATAGTCTGTGTGCTCAAACCAGCCTGAAGACTGTCTAGCACAACCCTATTAATGTGCTCACACTATTAAATACACTTCTGTTACTGAAGCTCAGCCTGTGTGCTGGAGTCCAGCATTTCACCTTCATCTCAGGAGAGATGTGGAACACTGGCTAACAGCAAAACAGGCAACCATGTGGGTATCCACAACTCCTAAAGGAATACAGATTTTTTTTTTGCATCAATAATAACTATACAAGATAAATGCTAGACTAACCCATAAGACATTTGTTAAAGATTCTTCGACTCCCTACACTATAACCAAGGGCAAACTACTGTGTTTTGTTGGAAATATCAGATAGCAAGGAATATGCAATAAACAAGTGAACAAGCATGCATGAACAAGTAACCAGTAGTTAGCTCTACTCTGAGCATAGGTTGGATTCGATGTCCTCCTAAGGCCCCTCCTAACCTGAATTACTGCATAGTTCTACATGCTATCAATATGCAACAAGCCTACCTCCAGAATATGTGTTCTATAATGATGGATTTACTAGAACAGAAGAAACAGCTTTGAGGCTTCAGCTCCCTCCTCCACCGTTACCTCCACCCACCATGCCAGTAACATACCCTTTTCTTGTATAACCCATGATTTGTTTCCCACTCCTTGGCTTGCTGCATCTGATTTACTGAGCCAAACAGGAGCCACGGTATGCCCAAGTTGCACAGACCAGGGAGATCAGGGAGCTGCAGCGGTGCAGAGAGGTGAGAGGGAGGAATTCACATTTTTCTCAACCTGAAGCCATACAATGGAGGCCCACTCTTACTCTGGGACCCAAGACAAGGGCAAACCTCAAACCATGATCTGATGAGGGACACATGATCTACATCTAAGAATCACCCCTGCTTCTCTTCCTTTTGCATCAGGACTGCATGTGTGCTTGGTTAAGCGAAAAAGATACAGAACACATCCTGTCTAAAAGTATGAAACATTTGGACATGAAAACACGAACAGTTTGAGACATTTTTTTTTTACAGCTATAAATAAACACACATGTAATTTTAATCCAGCTCTCCCTTCTGTTTCAGTGGTTTAATACTTTTATACAAAAGTACAGCAGAAACTGTCATGCTCATTTCTTGCCTAATTGCCATATGACATCTGCTTAACCCTACAGTAGCTAAGCACTCCTTCTTTTGTCAAAAGACTCTCCATTGCACAGAAAGTGATCCTTTTCAGTGTGTCATTACTGGCTCCCTTTTGAAAAATACTGTAGCAGTCATATTTGACCCTCATACAGAAGAGTGCTGCTAACCCAACTGATTTTCTTACAAAGCCTGTATTTTTCTTAAATCCTCTGCTGCTGAAACTGGCAGAGATCCATTTCCCCTTATGAGGTTCTCTAAAACAGGCACCTGCACCAAGGTTACTCACTCAGCTACTTTCAGTGCAGGGAGACAAATGCCTCCAGTAAGACAGTTCCTTTACAGCAACGGGAAGACCATGTC
Organism: Agapornis roseicollis; assembly: GCA_002631895.1. Taxonomy (NCBI): domain Eukaryota; kingdom Metazoa; phylum Chordata; class Aves; order Psittaciformes; family Psittacidae; genus Agapornis; species Agapornis roseicollis. Next base: position 42,812 of record NDXB01015335.1, on the reverse strand, counting down.
CAAGTCAACTCCCATTCCAGAAAATTGCAGGAAAATGCCTGACCTTTTAATTTGAAAAGAAAAAAAAGATTGGAAAGATGAAGAACATGGAAGAAATAGTGTCTGCATGAAAAATAAAACTCCCAATTTTTAACTTAAAAAAGCAGTTCTCTACAACCATCAGAAACTATGCTGGAAAATCCTTAGCTACACCCTGAACCTTATCAATGGGCTGACAAAAAGCCAGCTTATGACAGAAAATAATGTACGAACGAGATGTCCTATCCATTGGTAGGGCATTTTCACATTTTCAGTGCTCTAGATTGCCAAGATATGTGTGGTAGAAACCACATATGGTAGAGTTGTGAGCAAGCCAGAAAAATGGGGCTTTAAGGAAAACTGTATAAACACAGACTAGCGGGTGGTATCTGGAACGTACATAAACGTGGGAAAAACGCACTCAAGGAAAGTGTAGAAAGCAAAAACAGGGTGGAAGCAAATGTCTGAGCATATCACTCACATCCCTAAAAAAGAAGGAAAGAAAAAGAACTGGGGTGTGAATGTGCATGTGAGGAGCTACCCAGAGTCGAAGGTACTTTGAGGAAGAGGCAGGGACAGGGCTGAAACAAGCAGCCATCACAAAGCAAAGAGAAGCCAGCCACAACTTTATAAAGGTCCTTCCATGTCCAAAGGACAGAGCTTTGGCTCTTGCTTTGCTGCTGGGCCAGCTGCTGGCTATCGGCTGTAGCTTCCAGCAAGTTGCTCTCACTTTCCTTTGGGAAGGCCGTTGCCTATGGAGGCTGTATCTCCAGAGAAAGTACCAGAGACCACCAGGTGACCATGTGAAATATGCTTATGCAATTCGTGTCAATGTGAAGTAATATTACATGGTAAAATGTAACCCTCTTAAAAACATGGAATCTTTGACAGAATATGTACATAGTTTTTACTTTTTATCTATATCAATTTTGTTATTGCTTTCACTGCCTGGTTTATTTTAGCAATTATATTGGTATCATATATAAAAATGTTTGCAGGTTACTACTTTACGTATCTTGCAAGTCTTGTGGACCGTTACTTCCTGTATCTTGTTAGTCTCTCTCGGTGCTTCTTTTCAATTCATGCAGTGTAGGGGGGGAAGTGCCAAGAACATAGGAGAGAATTTGAGAAGATTCTAGAAGGTGGAAAAAGCATGCGCTAAAGAAAGAAACGCCTATTTATGAATATGTATAGGCACAAAGAAATATAAACAGGACACAGGAATTGGGGTGTGCGTGTTGGTGGAGCAGAGACTCCCCACACACCCAGCGCCGTTTGCTTGCCTTTATTTGCTTAATAAATTGGATGCTTTATTTAAAATCCTGTTTGGACATTTATAACAACCACAAGTCATGGATCTCTGATAAATCCACCTACACTGCAGAAGTTCACATCATAAGGGGAAGATCAAATACTGTTTATTTGCGTCATGCAAGAGATGCTCTTAGTATCTGCTTCAAGATTGTCTTTTTTCTGTTTGTTTTCCTTTTTTCAAGTGGGAATTTATCCAGTGGCCTAAATTTTCTGCTCCTCACAGGCTCTGCTTGGCTCCTACATGACAGAAAGTGGCCAAAGGTGGCCTGGTGCCATTGCTGGTCTTTTGAAGACTTGCTGGCTTTCCATGTAAACTGGCCTTGGGCTGCCTTCATTTGGATTTGGCTACATCATCCTTCAGATTTGGCTACAGCATCCCTTGAGGGGCTGTTCTACAGCCAGGAATAACTCAGGAGACCTCTGGCCACTCTTCTTGGCCCTGACTCTCTCCTGTAGGCCCTGCACTCACCCCTGACCCAAATCTTCCATGGCGGGGGACGATGAAAAGCCCAATAAACCCCTTTCCCTGAGGGATCTTCAGACGGGTTGGGTGCAGGCACTGCAGTGCCTTCGATGTGGGAAGGAGGAACGCCTGGCAGGACGAGCCAGAACCGGGCTGGCTTCCCTCGTGGCTCGGCTTGGCCGTATGGAAACCCTGATCAGCCCCACCACCGCCCCGACACTCCAGCGGCGCCCGCAGAGGGCAGGTGGGGCACTGAAACGGCAGCGGCGGCCGTTCCACTTTGCCTCACCTCGGGGTGGGAAAGGGAGCGGCAGCGGCCGTGCTGGGGCGGACCTGTCCCCGGCACCACCGCGGGGCACCGACCAACCCCCCCACCTCTGCTCCTTGAGGCTCGGCGGCTCCGTCCCTCCAGCCGCCCCTCACGGGCACCGCCGGCGGGGCGCTCGTTTCCCGCCTCCCCGCTCCCTCCCGCCTCTCCCGCCGCGCTCCCTCCGCCCCGCTCCCCCGCCCCCTCCTCCGGCAGCTCCCCGCTCGCTGGCTCCTTCCCTGCCTCCCGCCCGCCGTTCCCCGCTGCGCAGAGCGCCGCGCCGGCGGGGTTATGGAGAGCCAGCGCTGCTTCGCCAACCGCTTCGATGACTACCCGGGCAGCCCGGAGGCGGCGCCGGACAAGGAGGCGGCGGTGCCGCTAGTGACGGCCACCATCGAACGGATCCTGCGGGAGCTGCCGCCCCTGGGCGGCCCCCGCGGCTGCCAGGGCGGGCTGTACGGCGGCGTGGCCGGCGTGGCCTACATGCTGTACCACGTCGCGCAGTGCCCGCTGTTCGCGCCGTCGCGGGAGGCCTACCTGCGGGCGGCTCGCCGCGTCGTGGATGCCTGCCTGCGCTACCAGGAGGGCAGCGGCGAGGCCGACGCTGACACCCGCGCCGCGTTCCTGCTGGGGGGAGCCGGGGTGTACGCGGTGGCGGCACTGGTCTACAGAGCCCTGGGGCTGCCCGACTTCGCCCGGCCGCTGGGCAAGTTCCGGGAGCTCAGCGAGGTCTGCGCCCCGCTCTCCTTCCTCGAGTGCGGCTCGGACGAGCTCTTCGTCGGCCGCGCGGGGTATTTGTGCGCCGCCCTGGTGCTGAAGCAGCGGCTGGGCATGGAGGTAAGGGCGCGGGGCGCGACGCCCCCCGAAGGACCGGCCTCGCCGTCGGGGCTGTCGGTAGATCCTCTAGTAGCTGGGACGAGGGCGGCCCGCCCCGCGGCGCCACCTGCATGATCTCGCCTCTGCTTCGCCGTAAACGGGAATGAGCATGTGCCGGTGCTCTCCACAGCAGCACCAGCAGAAAAGGGCTTTTTCCAGCTTGCACTTTGGGGGCATGGTTCAGGAAGAGCCCCGGGATGGTTGGGGGGGGGGGGGTTGGGG
>NDXB01015335.1:0-39539 GCA_002631895.1 Agapornis roseicollis | reverse complement strand
GGGGGGGGGGGGGGGGGGGGGGGTTGGGTGTTCTGTAGTAGCAGCGCTCCTACCCTGAAATAAAACCAGCATCTTTCGCAAGAGGGAGCGGGGGGCACCGGGCTTGCGGGACGCGATCCCGCTGTTCAGGTAGGGCGCTGGGCGCTGCATCCTTCTCCATCCCATTACATGCCGCTCCAGGTCGCTCCCCGGGGGGCGCTGAGAACATCAGCTCTTGTTTGCCAGATGGTGAATTACTTGGCAGGAGCCACCCCGGGCTTTTCAAGAATAATTTCCGTAAAATGAAGTGGGTGCGAAAAAGAATACTGTTGGGTAAAACAGAGTAAGAGATCTCATTATAATAAGTAGTGCTGTGCTTTAATTTGCAAGAATACAGATTTTGAGAGGCACTTGGTTTTACTAACCTCAGCATATAGAATCTGGTAGTCTTTTGGAAAGCTGGCCATGTATTTTGGTGCTTCCCATTAATAAGAGCTGGGTTGGGTTTTTTTCTAGAAGCATGAGATGTGATCATGGTTCGACGTGTTGGTGGTTTTAGCCGGGACTTTACCCTAGGATATTGTGATTGTCAGTGCTGACGATTCAGAGCTTCCACTGACTACAGCATGGTAATTAGTGCAACTGATTCCGTTTGCTGTGGTGTTTGTTACTATGTGGTCAGTGCAGTATCTGAGCAGGCATTTGTTACATTTTTATTCCTGTCATCTTGTCAGGTCCAATCTGTGTTTCCTCTGTTAATTACTGATTTGCAAGTTCATATGCTTCTGGCTTTTTTTCCTTCTGGAAGAGGAAGCAACTATTAGAAGTAAATGATGTAAAAACAAGGGGCTCTTCTCCATCCAATACCAGTAACTGCAGAGTTCATGGAACTGCTGAACGTTTTGATTGCCTTGAACAAGAAATTCTTACAGCACTAAGTGTTTAAAGTAGCATACCATAGGTGCTGTTTCTTTGTATAGGACTGTATTTTATTTTTATGTATTTACATTTGTATTTATTTATTTGCATTATAACCTATGACAGGTTAGATGGGGCTTTTGAGCAACCTGATCTAGTGGAAGGAGTTCCTGCCTATGGCAGGGGGTTGGAATGAGATGACCTTTACGGTCCCTTCCAACCCAAATAGTTTTTTGGTTCTATGATTGTCTGAAAATTATAATCATAACCATGGTTATGTTGTTTGTAATCATAACATAACCAAACTTTCCATTCTGACAGCATTTTATATGAGAGGCAGGTTTGTAGATGCATCACCATCCTACATACAGAGTGCAGCAGCATCAACCTGAGGGGACGGTTCCCCACAGAGGAATAAGCCATCCCTATTAGTTCACTTTGCACTTGGGGGAGCATGTCTAGTGCCCGTATGGGGTGCTTATGGTGATGTTGTGACATACCAGCTGAATTAGGAGGCACCCTCGACTCTGCTGCCTCATTAATTCCTTCATCCATGTCTTACGTCCTTGAGAGCAATTGCTGAACAGTTTGGAGAGTAGGTGCAATCACCTCTGACAGTGTGAGGAAGGGAAAAGCTCTCTTCGCTGCTTGTTTGCTTCTGGAAAAATTATACTTTATGCAGCTGTAAAGAGTTAATCCCACAGATGAGCACGCGCATACACTTATTGTGGAATCCATTTGGCAGGTGGATTAACTGCAATGATAGAGGGGTTTATTTTGCCAGTAAAACATATTCTCTGTCCCCTTGGTGATGTTTTAATCAGTAAGCTGACATCCTTCCACAGTGTTATTTATTCTGTCATCACATTGTAGTTTTAAATATATAGTGCAAGAAAGAATCTAAACTGTTAAGCATTGCTAGAACATGTTTTTATTTTTTGTGTTAACAACAATTGAAACTTTTCATTAAAATATTTTGCTCCTTAATGAGGAGAATTACAATGATTTCTAGTCTGTATGTACTTATGCTTGAGCAAAATTTGGGTCCTTTGATAAATGTTCCCATCCTAATACAGAATTATCTTAATTAGTACATTGCCAGACCTGACCAGTCATCTTTTTACAAATAAAAAAAAAGGGATGCCCAGAGAGTGCATGTCATTTATTACCCAAGGTCAAATGGTAAGCCAGGTACATCCCAGAATAGAAGCAATGCCTTGTGACTCGAACCACTAGAAAATGCTACCTCCTGTAATTTGATTGTGCTCAGTCTCACATGGCTCACTGCAGCATGTTTTCTTGTTTCCCACATTCTTTTGGGGTTTGGGGATTTTGGTTTTTGAGGATGCTGTGCAAACATTTCCAGGGCAAAGTGAAATCCATTCCTTACATTGAAACACAGCCTCTGCTGCCCATGTGGTTGTTTTTTTCCTCTGAAGAAGTCAAATGGTGACCTATATACAAGAAATTGCTTGCCCTTGAAGAAAGGCTTTTGGAGCAGTTTTTACAGCTTGTGTTGTGGGTTTGTTTTTTGTTGTTATTTTTTTTTTCCAGGCAGGGCAGGAAGGAATTGGTGTTCAGTAAACACCAATTTAGCTCAGCTGCTATGTACTGATGCTTCAGTTTCTTGCTAAAGTGTCTTGGTGTTTTAAAGCATTGCATGTTCTTCCGAAAGTTAATGGACTCTCCTGAAGGATCCAGTCTGTTGAATAACACTGACTTCATGTGAAGAAGACATTTGCATTCAGCTGGCGTTCAGTTTTAGGCTAATACAGCATTTTTCCCTGATTAAATAATTGTGAGGTTTTGCATAAATAAGGATTACTTCAACAGTCAAGGCTTAACAGGATCTGACTTTCATGATGCACTATGCATTAGGAAAGATGCTTTTCATTGTTTAATTTCTTTAATTTTCATTACACTGTAGTCAATGGTTCCCAGGCAGACATGGGTGAAATACTGGTTTTGCAGAAGCAATGTGTTACTTGTCTAAGGTACATACGAATAAGGTGCATGCATTTTAGCTGCCCTTAACTGCTGTATTTTCACTGTCCAGGGGAAATTTTTTTTCTGTTCTGCCTCCTTTGGGTACCTCTTTTTCTGATGCTTGTAGTGTTGGTTCATTATGTGTTCTTGTGAAAATCACTCAGTCCTGCTTTTAATTCTTTTTACGCAAGCAATATTTGCTTGTGCAAACAGTAGTATGACACCATTAAAATAATGGTCCAGTCCCCCCATGTTATTTTATCCTCCCCTCATTTTTAATCAGTGAAGTTTCTGTCCCATTTTGTGGTTGATAGAGCATGGTGTGTCTCAGTAGTTGTGTTTCCTTCTGGCAATATAGCTGTCAGATGACAGAGGACAAGGTGCAGAAGTTCAAGTGGATTCTTGCATCACCATCTGCTGAGATGGTACTGCTTTTTAGCACTGATCAGGTTTTCTTTTAATAACTGACTGAACCGATGGGGTTGACTGACTTCCACTAGCTTTGAGTTGCAGTGATGGATAGCAGCATACCGCATAGAATCATAGAATCATAGAATAGTTAGGGTTGGAAAGGACCTTAAGATCATCTAGTTCCAACCCCCCTGCCATAAGCAGGAACACCCCATACTAGACCATGCCACCCAAGGCCTCATCCAGCCTGGCCTTGAACATCACCAGGGATGAAGCACTCACAACTTCCTTGGGCAACCCATTCCAGTGCCTCACCACCCAAACAGGAAGGAATTTCTTCCTTATATCCGATCTAAACTTCCCTTAAGTTTGAACCCGTTCCCCCTTGTCCTGTCACTACAGTCCCTAATGAGGCAGGGCAGCATTTTGCAATACTGGCTGATGCTGTGGTTTCATTAGAGACTGTAGTTTTGAAAGACATTGGGGACACTGTAAGAGACCCTGGCCTGCAGTTGCAGAGGTGACAATCTGAAGCAGCACACTTTTCCAGCAATACAGCCACAACAGTTCCCTTGGGGCTGACCCATTGGGGTGAGTCTTGAGTGTCTGCAGAGACCTTAAGCTCTGCCAGTTACTACATGGTTAAGATTTATGCCTCTGTGGCAGAGGGGCATCTCAGTTTCCTTTTCCAGCCAATACAGTGTCATCATTTGGTGTGAGTTTCCAAGATTGTTGTACTATCTTGGGGAGGGCATAGTTCAGTTGTTAGTCTGTTGTGGGATGCCTAGGAAGGGCAGTGGTCTTTCCAGCAGGACTACACTGAGTGTAGTGCCCTGCTAAAAACCATACTTTCCATGGATGCTGCCTATCAAGAGAGCCTCTTTTGGACCTCACAAGATTGCAGATCAAGCTGATCAACTTTACCTGGTATATGGAAAAAAGAAATAGCACTGCTGCGTATTGTGTGGGATCTCGGTGCCACAGCAAGGGAAATGTGAGGCAGACCTGGCTTTAAAAGGCCATGGAACAGGCAGTGTATGGGAATGACAGGTCCAGCCAGTAAATTTCATAATATTCTGGGAGAGAGGATATAAATGAATTAAAATTATCTTTCAGTTCCTCAGACAGTTCTAGATGATGTTACTTGTTCCTTAGATCCCTCCAGCTAATGTTTTTTAAGACTGTTGTATGTAACTTTGCTCCAAATTTCAGAATTCTTTTTTTGGGTGTGGGGTTTGGGGTTTTTTATCTTAGAAAAGAATTTAGGAAGTGAGAGGGAAGAGCGTCATGAATCCTGCCTAGAACATATTCATTTGCAAATCTTTGAAGTAGAATGTAAATGTATTAATGCTGAGCTTAGTGCCTATGAAAGACACTTGATGAAGTGATCTTAGAAAGGGAGATCTGAAAAATATCCACAGAAGAGATGAACCTCTGAGTGCTGTAGCTCAGAGTCCCATGCTAGGCTTTTAATCTCACCTGTGCCTGAAAAGGAAGGGTTGTCCTTTGAGGTGAGATTTCATTCCTTCTCTGTGCCCAATAAAGTTGTTTCCCCCTATGGAAAAATTAGCCAGTTCGTCTGAAACATTGTGGTGTTTGAAATGTCAAATATCATGGTGCTAGCTGGAGCTGTACTGATTTCATGATTTCATTTTACACAGGCCACTACACAGCCAGGATGTTGGGTTTTTTTTTGCCACAGAGGGTAAAATAAGATAACAGGAAAGACAAACAGCTTTTGATCCTAGCCTGCCTCTTTTAAATGTGCCTTGTTCTAGCTGTATTTTCCCCAAACCACACACATGCGATAGATTTTGCATTAATTTGCCTAAATTGGTGAATTGAAAATAGGAGTTTTCTAAAGTAAACAGTGAAACAAAGGGAGTTATTTGCATCTGTATTTTTTTAGAGAGCGTTCTGAAATAGTTTGGGTCTACCTTGCAGAATGTCTCTGTTTCTCTTTAGCAGGGCAACATGAATCATTTTATTTTAAACAGCCTTAAAATTCTGAGATGGAGATATCTTGATAATGGCTGCTTGGATTCAGTTCAACACAGGGGACACTAAATATCCAGTTGTAATGTTGAAAGTAGAAAATTTGGGTTGAAAAAGTGAAATTTCACATGTGTTGTTTAACAGCCAGTAAAAAAAGCACTATAGCACGGAGGGTTTGGTGTAGACCCTGCCAGGACTGGAGGTTTGATTGACACAAGTTTAGCTACATACATTATATATTCTGTTGCAGAAATATGGATTTCAACTGCGTATAGCTGAAGAGTGGTATTAATCTGCCACTGTCTTGTAGAAACACAGGTTTGTACAAAAGCAGTGTCATATCTCTGTACTGCTTTGTGCTGTTGGAAGAATGTTTGCATATGCAGCAGCATCTTTTTGCTGAAAAAAACCCAGCCCAAGCAGTCATACCAATGTTATAATACCAATTTTTAACAAAAAAGAAATATGTTTATCCAAAGGCATCTCTTGTATCCAAAATAGATCACTACTTTCCCATCCTTCTTTTAACCGTGTTAAATTTCACATACTGGAACTTAACTGTGAAACTGTGTCAGTTCAGTCATCTTCCTCATCATCACCTGGGAGAACTTCTGGGTCACCACTCCTTGTCCTGCTATAAGCAGAGGTGTTGAACACAGTGTCTTTGTCCTCTGCAGAACAAAGCGTGCTGCCTGTGGCTGGAACATCAGCTCTGTGGAACAAAATGCAGGAATTGGAACGAGGGCATTTTTGTGGAAGAAGTGCTGAGCAGTTCTTTGGATCTGTGGAGCATCAGGTGACTGAATCTCTGGAGTCATCTGGAGCCATCAGAGCATTTGAAGTAGAGAAGGAGAGGATCTCTCCAGCAGAGAGGTGCAGGGCTTGGGTGGAAGCTACTGTTTTTCACAGCATTAGTTACTTGTGGTCAGTTTGGTGACGCACTGTGGAAAGTTCCTTTAATCTGTTGCCTTAGGTTTTCAGATTTTTGTATGTTGTATTTTATACATATGTCAAATAACTTTATCACAATACTGCCTTTCCACAGATAGCTATGTTTGACATTTGTGTTTTCCTCCATGGCAAAGGCTAAGAGTGATTTTTTTTGTCATGGCTCTCACAAACTCACAGTTAACATACGCATGTTAACGTATATGCTATGGATGGCATGCAGAAAGAAAGAATGCATGTGTAGAACATGCATATATGGTGAATATGTGAAGGCAGAAAAACAGGCAGGCACGGGGAAAAAAAAGATGTTCAGCAGGCTGAACACAGAGTGGAAAAAAAGAGCCAATAAAAAAAGTGATAAAAAGAACAAAAGGATAAGTTACTGGTGAAAATAAAAAGAAAACAAACAAGGAAAGTTGCAGAGGGGTAGGAGAATTTAAAGATGAAGGGGGAAAGGCAAGAAACAATGTAGACCCTGGAGCAGGGGAGATTAAAACTAAAATCAGGTTCTCTGTCAAACTGGTGTGCATCTGATGGCTAATGTACTTGATCTGAAAGTTCAACAGAAGAGTAGAGGCAGGGAGAAAATGGGTTAGGGAGCCGGCAGAGGAGTGAACTACATTTCTTTGAGGAAAAGTACTGTTTTTTTCTGCTTGTTTTTTTGTTTGTCACTGTTCTGTCACCGTATTCTCTTTGAATAGGCTCATGCACTTACAAAAACAGCTGTCATCACATTTGGTGCTCGCATATTCAGAACACAGCATTATGTTTGATACTCTATATTTTCTTTCTCTAAGATAAGCTGAAATAACTACTTAATGTCTAGAAGCAAATATGGACATTTTCATGAACATTGCTATACTTATTCTGACACTGACATTTTTCATTGCATGCGCATAATACTACAAATTGGTACATAACATAAACATTACTGCTGTTAGTAAACCTTAGGTTGGTATGAAGCTAAAGAAGCAGAAATGTGAAAGACTGAGCTGATCCTTAAAGGAAAGAAAGAGCACGAGGCTAACAACACTTGCCAATGAAATCATAACATCCTCAGCACTTTACAGCAGTGAAATGGAGGGATAAAATTAAGCCCTAAGTTTCTCTATAGTCATTTGATACACACTGTTAGAACTTGTATGTAAATCACAGCACAGCTATGCAGCACAACTAGCGGGGCCCCCAAATAGAAAACATCCTCTTCTTTCCTCTCACCTCCATTAAATCAATAGACCCTAGTGTCTGTTAATTCAGCTAGGCAATCTTAAAATCAACCTACCACCCTACTGACAGGCTGTGTAAAAGACTGCAGAGCAGTCTACTCAGCCAGTAAACCATTCTATTCAGCCTGACCCCGAGGCAGTAAGGGAGCTGTGGAGAGAGGATGAGGGAAGCAACTAAAATGGTAAGTCACATGCTCTGCTCTACTGCTGCAGGAGCATCCCATCACAGCATGGTGTAATGCTGTAGCAGTGGTGTAATTGCTAGAAATGGGAGTTTTGTTTGTCAGCCAACTTCCCTATTCCATCCCCTTTTAAAAAAAATCAGAATTCAATTTATGCAATCAGGTCACCGTTTTTGACAAGACAGTCTGTCAAATTGCCTCTTTGTGTCTGTCATGCAGTTCTTTGACCATTGACAAGCATGAGATTAAGCACTGAGTGATGTTGCGTAACCTCCTGTCTACTCCATTACAACAGGGCTCAATGAAAATAAGCAGTCAAACCCAATTATTTCTTATCTATGTTGTAGGATTATTTTCAAGTGATAGTTAGCAAGCTGATTAATTTTTTTAGGAGTAGTGAAGCGAAATTATTGTAATAGCTATTTCATTTTAGGCAAACATCACCAGAAAGAATCTTAGTAGCAGTCCAGGCTGTTGCTGAGTCATTTGGTGTTCCTCAGCTTGGTATATTTTGACCTGTAAGAGCAAAACCATAAATCTGGTTTTGCAGCAGATCAGCATTCCTGAATTCCTCATTTTAATGGCTTAATATCTCTTGTCGAAAAACAGCGGTTCATGAGTGAGGTGGAATGGATGTCAGATAGTGCTGAATGATGTGGGGGGAGAAAAAAACTGTGTCAGATAAATACACTTTCTAGGTGTCCAAGATATTTAATTGTTTTGTGTGGCTAATCTTTTTTCTTCACAGAATACTTCTATTCTGGCATTGGTACAATGATAATGTAATTGAGGATTGTAAGCTAGGGATGTGCTGGTCAAATTTAGATTTCAGTGTCAAGGAAATGGAAGTTGCTTTTGAAAGTGTTTGGGCCTGGGACTAGAAGCAGCACAGGACAAAGCAGCTCTCCACTGGTGGGTCAGTGCAAAACTGGAAAATGGTGGGTATTACATATTCCATACTGGCAGTGTTCTGCAGTTTGTGTGATCAGTCCTGACAACCCAATTATGTCCTTACCAGAATCAAAGAACTGGTATGGACCTTGAGAGGTAACTGAGATTGCCCGTCTAGCCCTCAGGCAGGTATACCTGTGCCTGTGTCATTCTAGCAGCCTCTCTAACATGCTCTTCATACTCCCTAGTGATGAAGCATCTGCAGTCTGCCGTGGCTATCTGAGGCACTGTTTTGTTAGCTCCCCTGTTAGAAAGTCTAGCCTAATGACTGATCTGAATCTTGCTGTAATTTAAACCTGATACTCCTTTTCCTGACCGCTGAGAAATAGTGAGAAGTTCTATTCCTCTTTACAGAAGGTCTTCGGATATTTCAAGACTTCTACAAATTCTACCCTTAATCTTTTCTAAAGAAACAATCCTAATACTTCTGATCTTGCCATGTCTGTCATGTTTTCTACATCTCTAAGTCATCCATTGCACTCTGCCAGATTCCCTTCAGCCTTTCCTGATGAGTGCCAAAAATCGGACATGATTCTGGCATGGGCCTTTCTAATTGAGCAAAGGAATATCTTTGTGTTTCTTCCAGGTCTTGTTTCTGTTTATACAGCTCAGTAAGGTGTTTAGATCTCACACCAGTGTGATGCTGACTCACATCCAGCTCATGACTTGCTGTAATTCAGCTACTGCATGGACAAGTATTCATTAGGAAAAACCTCTGAACAAGTGAAATAGGTAGGGGTCATGTAAGCACAAGGAATCACTGAACCACAGAAGCTGCGCTATGGAACACAAAATGAGAAGCTTCTTCAGCTGAAGGAGCTTTGTTTCATTAATGCCAAGTAGAGAGTCTCCTTTCCTTTGTTCCCTGAATAAAACTGGAAATATATTATTCTACTTTGTAACACCACATGTGCCATCATATATTCAGGAAACATCTGTGAAGTGATAGAGTTAGTGGAAGTATAGTTGAAAAAATATGTTTGAGAGGATCATATTAAATTATTTATTTTGTCCACATTAGAGATGAAGGAATAAGTGAAATTTAAAGAAGTGTCTGGAGGCTAAACTTACAGTGTTCTTGTGATTTGCTTTTGTTGCTCATGTAAAGATAAAGCTCAGTGTTGTCTCTCTCCCTAGTTCTGGCATCTTCTGTGAGGGCCATTTGTGAGGGCCATGAATCTATCCTTGGATTCACCAGCAGCATGAGTCAATGGAAGTCTATCCTTCTATTTTTATAAAAGTTTCTTATCGTTTCAAACAACATCACCAAATAAGTTCTTTGGCTTACTGGAACTGTTTTAACAAAAGTAAAGATTATCTTGCAATAAAGTAATCCTATGGGCAAGGCTTGGAAGCATCAACCTTGCCATAGACATTCATAGGACTTTGAATGTGCCATTTTCACTAAGGTTCCTTATCCCTTTGTAAAGCTAACTCCCGATCCCTAGATATTTCTATTTGTCATCTGTGAAATGACTAATGTTATACTTAATTGCTTTAGTTTTCTGAGGCTAAGCCAGTGATTAATTAGTCAAAACTACACTTATAATAGCATTGGACCCTAAAATACACATTCCACATGTAGCTGTTTAAAGTTGAACAAAGCTAAGTTGGTCAGATATGAACTCGGGGAAAATTCTTAGTAGTAGAACAGCAAAACAAACTTCTTCAGGCTCTTTAAATAAACAGGGATTTGTTTGTTCTTGGTCTTGCAGAGCTGAATCAATCATGAGCTTTCTTATGCTAGGCTGCCATTTTCGTACATACACATTGTTTTATTAATGCCAGCAAAAATACCTGGAAACAATGCTTATATAGCTGGCATACATCCAGGAGACAAAATGTAGACAGAGTTACAGTGTGAATGCATTTGTCCTGTTTAGATTTTGTTCTCTGAGCACTGTGGGACTGCTTGCTTATTTTGGTAGAACAAATATTATGAGATAAATTTTAGAAAACCACACAGGTAAGCTCAGACTTGAATATAATGATCTCTAGAGGAGTAAAATCCACACCATCTGTCTGAACAGTGTATTGACATACTGACATTTGGGTTTGGCTCAGTTGCAGAGTCAAAACCTGTCCAAGGCTGGAAGGTACCTCTGGAGATTCTCTGGTCCAGCCTCCTGCTCGGACCAGGGTCCACAAGAGCAGGTTGCTCAAGCCTGTGTCCACTTGGTTTTGAGTATCTGCACACTACAGCCTATCTGGGCAACCTGTTCCTGTGTTTGGCCACCCTCACAATAAGAAAGCTTTATGTTTAAGTAGAATTTTCTGTCACTGGACACTGCTGAGAAGAGCCTGGCTATGACTTCTCTGCTTTCTCCCATCAGGTATTTATACACATCAATAAAATCTGCCCTGAGCCTTCTCTTTAGGCTGAACACTCCCTGAGTTAATGCATGGGAAATACCCATAGAAGGGTAAAAAAATTAAATGTTACTTCCATAAATGGCAGTCATTGCTACTCCATTCATCTCTTTCCCCAAAAGCAGGCTCACAGTGCTCCTCCATCTACTCTGTGTCCCCGTAGTACCTTGGCCAGGCAAAGGGTTGCAGGATTTTTACCCTGCAGTTGCAAGCAGGGAAGAGTCTGAAGTCCAGAAGGGTCAAAAGGAGCCATTCAGCACCATGCTTTGCCACAGAGCCTTAAACACTGGTTGTGGCCCTTCTTGTCAATCTTTGCTGTATCAAGGAAGGGCAAAATCTTTCCCTGGTAGCTAACTATTAAGGTGAACAAAATAGTTCCTGGCTCATGCTGATAATTGGGAAAGTTCTGGAGTTTAAGAGCTTTAGTGTAAAGATATTTTTTCAACAAAAACAAAGCAGTCTTAGAGCATGCTACAGCCCAGGAGCTTCTGCGTGCCTTGCACCCCTGCAGCATTGAGCATCTGTTAGTGAAAATGTCTACATGTTGGTAAGAGATGGACCCTGCCACACAGCTAAAGGAGGATAAGAAGTATCCTAAAAGTACCTGTCCTCCTGAGTTATTGCAAGATTGTGCTCATATTAATCAAACACCTCAGGTGATGCTTGCCAGTGAAGGAGGGGAGTTCCTGTCCCACATTATGCGTGAGGAGCCAAGGAGGCATCAGGAAAGAAGGTGAAACCTTTTTCTGAAAGCTGAGTTTAAGTACATGTAGTTTGACATAACAAGCTTGACTTGGAAAACACATGATGTCGTCTGTAGGTCCTGAAACAGCTGGCTGGGCCTTTCTGTCTCACTTTGCACAGCTCTTCCTGTAGGGCTGCAGAGAAGAGTCATGTAAAATGACAAATACAACAAAAGAGAAGCGTGGCATTGAGTGCTTCCAGGGCAGCAACAACACAATGTAGTCTGTAGTTAATTATGCAGGACTTTGAAAATACAGGGTAATGGCTAAGTGCAGTTAATGTTTGTTGATTATTGTTGATGGTGGTATGATTTGTCTCATGGCTCTTACTCCTCTTGCTTCTTTCTGCGTTAGGTTTGAACTTTTCCAGAGTAATCTGAACTGCACCTTCTGGCACAGCAGTCTCTTTTTCCCAAAGCATGCTTGGTTTATACGTGGTCATAATTGAGAATAAGTAGCACAAAGGGAAGATTAATAACACTTTCCTAATTGCAATATAGTACTAACTGGCAATCTTTTAACCAGGAGATAAGTACAAATGGTGATCCCATTACTTACCGAGTAAGCTACATTTGAAAGACCACGGTATCCCACATTTCTTCAAATTAATTCCATGACTCTTACTCTGCTCCTGAAATGTGGCAGTATCAAATTATAAGTGACTGCCTGTGTCTGTGTCTGAAGTACAACTTGAATTGTATTTGGAATTGTGGGCATATTCTCAGGCTTTGTTAATGGTGCTGTGTGCCACTGGAAGCTCTTTTGTTACTCTTTTTTGCTTCAGAACTGTCTTTGCCAATGTGCCTGGGAGGATCCAGAAGCCACCTACAGATCATCAGGATTTTTACTACTCCAGACTGCTACCACAGTCTAAAAGTAGGATAAAAGTCAGATGACTCAGAGAACTCAGTCACCTTCATCTGGCTTCCCTGCATTATGTTATCTGCATTCTTCTTGTAGCTTAAGTTAATACTTCTATTCAGTGGCTTATTGGCATGGCACAAATTGCAGATCATCACACAAAGCAGAAGTGCCATGATGCCAGCATGAAGTCCTCCAGAATTACCTTTACTTGAAAGTGGTGCTGGTGCTACTTTAAAGTGACTAATTTATGCTTCTGGTTAGCCTGTGAATGATGCTGTTGTGTCATTTACCTCATTTAACTAATCTCACAGGTTGCCACATTGTTCCTCAGCAGCAAATATTTAGACATACTTCTAGATGTCACATGCCTCATAAATACCAGCATAATAGAACTATTCATATAAAGCAGCATGACTTAGAAGAATAAAGAAGTCTTGCTAGACAAGCAAGATCAGTTGTTGCAAACAACACAATTATAAAATTAACAGCTGATGAAAGAGCAATAGCCAATACCCTGTTTACATTTGAATGGGGCTTTTAATGCAGCATTGAAGATAATCTTCCTTGAAAATGTAATTCATGCTGGCTTGGATGGGGACATTGTGGATTTGGAATTGGCTGAAAGACCACAAGCAAAGCTAATAGTAACTTCTAATAAAGGACTGATTTAGGAACCAGCCTTATTTATTATCTCCATTAGTGATCCAGAAGAGGCAGCTCACTAGATAAGAATTTGTTTGGCTTTTAAACTGAGACAAGTGCCAAATACCATGCACAGACAGAGGAAAAATATGAAAACAGCTCAAGAGATTAAAAAATGAACTAAAGAAGGTTTATTTTTAGCAGTACAAGCCCATGTGTCTAGGAAGCACTATCTATAATACTTATCCTGTATGCTAGGAAGAAACTGAGATTCAAGTAAGCTGAACACAACAGGGCCTGAGTTACTCATGTACTCAGTTCACATGAGTGTTAGCATTTCATCTGCACGCATGCTGCATCACTGCTTGTACACCTGGATGTTACGTGAACACAAGTTCTACACTTACTTTAACGTAAATTAGCATTACATTTCTTTGCATTCATCCTGCATGGGAATGAACAGCTAATATAAATTAAAAGTCATAACCAGTTCTGATAGAGGTTAACACAAGATGACATCCAGAAGGTCAATGAAATTTTAGACTGTCTACACAGCTGTAGCACCCAACAGAGATACTACAGATTCATTTTCTGTGATTCTCCAGGACTTTCCATTGCCTAAAAGCCACTCTGTATGCCAAGACCTGAAAGCTTTGCAGCCAAAACTTTTTCCTGCTGGTGACTAATTTTCTATATGCCTAAATGTCCAAGGCACCTAGTCTTGTAGGCATCTTATGATAGGCATGCCAATCCTGAGAGTGCTGCATTGTGGGACTCATAAGGTACGCCAAAATTCATGAGCCAACATCTGTATGACTTGCTAGCCATGGAGCTCTGATACAGATTTACAGTGCTCTTTTTTATCCATGGTGTTTATGCAGCTCCTTCTAGTTGCCTTCCCACAGTAGTAGCAGCTTGCTCACCTTTCATTTTGTAGCTCATCTTTCCCTCCTCCAAAGGAGTCTCTAAAGCTACAGCTGGGGAGCATGCCCCACTTCGCTGCTCTTTCTCAGTTTGCTGGAGATGCACTTCTCACAGTATCCCAGGCAGGGTCTGGCTTGCTATGGAGTAAAAGTGAACTAAGCATCATGTCTTTTCCCATTAGCAAGGGCAGAATGTGTTCACCTCTCATCACCTGTACAGGTTTTAAGACCAAATTGGGCTCAAAGAAAATTACGGGCCAAGTGAGGGTCATAGTCTCCTCCTTTTTATATTCAATAACTTTGAGATTTCATCACTAACCTGGTAATTCAAATGCACAACCCTTCTCTTTCTGACACAGTGCAAGAATTTAAGCTGATGCTTTTAAGCTGCCTGTGCTGATGGCTAGAGCAAGTCTCTTACTGCAGCTGTGATTGAAATTACTTATATAAAATACTCAAATTCTGTTCAGCAGAGCAGAGCCTGGAGGGAAGTGCTCCAAACCCTGGGCTCCAAAGTCAGTCTGTTTCTTTGTCACCCAGAGTGTAAGCATGGAAAGGAACTGTTCCTGTGTGGCAGAGACACACTAACAGCAGAACAGCTTTGAATAACAGTTTTCAGACTTGTCCAAACAGTTGACTGCTTGCATTTGCTTGCAGTCAGGAGACATCAATATACAAACAAATGTTTCTTTCTCAGGATTTGTTTCCGATACTCCATCTGGTTTAATATCTTGTACCAGTACTAGATGATTCAAAGTAGCTGCACAAATGTCTGTGGAAGGCAGTTTTGAAATGTGCTGTCCGTAGCTTGCCTAACCTTCATTTTTAAAGGAATGGCTTTATGCTCCGAAGCACAAGGGCTTTTCTTTCTTCCATAATTGATTGGGCTGAGTTCTGGGAGCTGGTTGTATGACTTGGACTTGCAACATCTGTCAGGAATAAATGTTCTTCAATTGTGAGTTTTGATAAGCTGGAAGGTGATAAAATATTTATTTAAAGATCACAGGCTCTGAAGAATTGTAATTTAATTCATTTGGAGCGTTGGGGCACTTCTGGCAGTTAACCTGAAATCTTAAAAAATAAATAAATAAATATCATCTTAATTATAGAGAGGTTCAATTGGTTTGTTAGAATTCCACAGTGAGAGTGGACTCATACAGAAAGAAATTCCCTGGCTTACTTGAGTAAGCCTCTTGGTGAGCAGAGAGATATTTTGTCTGTAAGCTTGCTATTTTTCATAAGCTATCATTTTGTTCTTACATAGCAAGGTAAAATAACTTTCTGTGGTTTATTACTTCCTGTCCAGAAAATACATGTAGCAGTCTTTTTAGCTTCGTTTCTTAGGAGAATGTCTTACTTGTTTCTACAACACCTGTTTCTGCTTGATTTTTTGTATGTTGTTGTGGTTGGTTGATTTGTTTCATTTTGATGAGGAGAGAACAGACCTGGAGATCTGCCCAATCCTGTAGTCCTGACAGAAAAAAATACCATCCTGGAAAACAATGGAAATTTGACCCATGTCTTACAATCACAGCTGCATCTGCGAACCATGACCTAGCATTAGAGCTTGAAAGGCAAATGTATTCCTGTTAAACTGAGTATTGAGTGAGATCAGATAGTTCTGTCCAGTGCGATTTGATGGTGGGGATATAAACTGCAGTCTTCCGTTTTATTTCTAGGTTTTTAGTTCTTCAAACCGTGTGTTTGCAGTAGGAAAGAAGCTTTACAGGAAGAGTGTAAAACTCTGCCTCAACACAAAATATAAACCATTACTTGGAATTCTAGCTTCAGGGGAGTGGTGTCTCATACCACAACAGAAATTATTAATCCTTTTTCATTTAAATGTGGAAGGCGGTATATTGCCCGGCTCATCATAGGAAACAACCTCCTTGAAAATATTTGTTGACACGAAGCAAAATTCTTTGAGGAGTTACAGGGAGAGCTACTGCTTATAAATGCAGTTCTATTCAATACAGGCATACAGCATACACAGCCTTGAATTGTAAAAAAAAGGATGAAAGAACCCAAATGTTTTTATTGTATGTAAGTCATGCATTCCACATTGGTGTAGAGCAATGAATGAAAATGCATCTGCTTGTCACTTCCCTTCAAACTGACTAAAATGCGGGTAGGATCAGTCCTTGAAGAATTAGATGTTTGCTCAGCTCTCTTTCTTAGGTTTTTCTACTCTGTGTCTGCAAGCAATGTCAGCAAGAAGGCTTTACTCCTGTGTTCTCAATCTTTAAAGGCTACCTCAGACAAAATCATTATTGGCCTCAACTGTGAGCCAGCCCCATGATATTATTGGTAAGACATGGACTAACAAGAATTTATAGGAATAATTACATGGCATAGAAACCCTATTTACTAAGTGAATTATTAGGCTTCATTCCTAGGGAGCATTGAATTATTTTTATAGCTATGTTAGATATTATGCCAACTGGTAAAATTTTCAGCATTCCTTATTTAAAATTTCCCAGGAGTAACACCCCCCCAAGTTAGGACCCATTCAGTTCAGTGGGGACTTTGACATTAAAAGCCATGATGATGTAATAGGTGAAATGACATCAACAAATTAAAAAAAAAAATAAATAAATACTGCATGAAACTGAACAGGCTTTTTTCCTTTTCCATCATTCTGAATGATTAAGATGATGGTTATCACTTCAGATGAATTGAACTGTGAACTATGAACATCTTTAGAGATATTCTCAAGGAACTAGAAGTCAATCTTTCTCTATCCCTATCCTATACTTCTTATTTACTGTACTGCATAGTTGCTTTCAGTGTAATAAAACTATTCATCTTTTTTGTGATCTCACATGAACAAGATAATTACTGTTGCTTAAACAATGGAAGCTTTACAGTTATATACAATTGCAGCATGAAAACTGTATTGACAAGCTGGAAAGAGATGAAAGGTTTTGTGACCATACAGGTTCCGTGCAGTAGAAGGGTGGGCAGAAAAGCATTTACTCATCCAAATGTGCTACATGCAACCTGCTGTTTTCCCTAGGTCAGTACTACACTGAAGTAATAGACCATTTTGTACACCACTGAAATGTAGACCATCCTCTTCAGACGCAGCTAGTTAACATGGCCCACAGGGCCCACAAACAAATTCACTCTTTTATCTCTCTTCCCCTCTCTTTACCCCTTTTCCCTCTCTCCTAGGGTCAGTTGCACCAACCTATCTCTGTTTTGTGGTGCCTTCAAAATTAAGTATGTCTTCATGAGCTTGGCAGCAATGTCATTCATAATCTTAAGAGGTCCAAAAGTAAACACATTACAATTTATTAGATCAGTGCCCTGTCAGATGCTGGATGTTCTTGTTTCTAGAGGAAGTAAAGGAATGAAGGAATGGAAATGCTCAGTTCTAAGATCTTCAGGACATCCTAAAACATGGGTTATCAACTTTGTTTGGTTGCTATATACAGTTGTCATTTGCATTTGTAGAACTCTAAGCCTAGGTCAGCCTCCCTGTGAAAAGTATTAGCCTTTACTGACTGACTTGAGATCAAGTTCTGACCATTTCATGTTGACCTGCAGACACATACAAACACTAATAAATGCATTTTTCCAAGGAGCAGTCTGCCTAAGTTCCTGGTAGCAAATGGTGGTGCCCAATTGAAGGGGACTTGCGTGATTTTTTGAGTTCAGACTAAAGACACGGCTACTGCAGAGTATGGGGAGACTCACCTTGTTACATAGTTTTTATATTGTGCAAAGTCTGTTTCATAAACCGTGATTTCTGCTGCTCAGGAGCTGAATGAATGGATAATATTTCCTATGCTTCTCCATTAGTTGCATGCATAAACCAGTTATAATAACAGGGCAGCTTTGCTACAACCAGATAAGTCTCTGGAACAGATGAGAACATGAATTCACTTCCAGTGAACGAGCAGACCTGCTGCTAAGGGGAAGTGAGCTGATCTCAGAACACAGGGGCAGAGCAGATGTTCCATGCTTACGGGTGTAAAAAATGGAATGGGATCTGGGGCAGCTCAGCTACAACACACTGGGCTGCCGGTTACCCAAACAAGAGTGCAAGGTGTTCAGCTTGGAAGATGTTTATCATTGTAATGCAGACTTGTCAGGGACATGGATTTGGAGTGCAGAAGGATAGATCTCCCACCAGGAGATGACAGCTCTGCACTGCAGTTTTGGCATAAGCTAACGACAGCACTTTTATACTGATGTACTTTCTGACTGAGACTAAACAGAGTCAAAGGATTTCCCACTGATGAAGTTTTTACATGAATAATCTTCCACCTACTTGTGTGGGGAGTGTAGATGGAAGAAAAGCAGTATTCATGCAGCACTAATCTCTGACTCGTTTGCAGCTGTCATAAACTGCTCCAGTATCTGGTGGATGTGTGGTTTGACACACAGGAGCTCCAAATGGGGATTTGGATTGCAGAAAGTTGATCACTGATGCATCCATTTTGGACACTTCCCAGTCTCTGTACCCCCAGAATGGCTCAGCCATGCATTATACAGCTGGTGAATAATAATAAGAATAATAAAAAAAAGAAGAATCTTTATTGAAAAAAGCTGGGGTTGAATTCTGTAATGTAGAAAAAAGCCTCTCTAAGCAGTGCTGGGTTTGTTTCTCAGTTAATTTGCAAGTGTTATATTTTTGCTATTTTTAAACATGTTATTCAATTCATGCTCTTGAATTACAGTGCAATTCTAGAGAGAGATGTTTGAAATTAAGTTGTTGGCTCTCTGTGGTAACCCTAACTCTGTAATAGGCAGAAGAAAATATGCAGCTGGGATGCAGAGAGCTGCCATTTGAAAGTGTAACACAGGAGTGCATCCCAGGGAACCTCATAGAATCATAGAATAGTTAGGGTTGGAAAGGACCTTAAGATCATCTAGTTCCAGCCGCCTGCCATAAGCAGGGACACCTCACACTAAACCATGCCACCCAAGGCTTTGTCCAACCTGGCCTTGAACACCACCAGGGATGGAGCATTCACAAGCATCCCTGGCCAACCCATTCCAGTGCGTCACAACCCTAACAGGAAAGAATTTCTTCCTTATATCCAATCTAAACCTCTCCTGTTTAAGTTTGAACCCGTTACCCCTTGTCCTGTCACTACAGTCCCTAATGAAAAGTCCCTCCCCAGCATCCCTATAGGCCCCCTTCAGATACTGGAATGCTGCTAGGAGGTCTCCATGCAGCCTTCTCTTCTCCAGGCTGAACAGCCCCAACTCTCTCAGCCTGTCTTCGTATGGGAGATGCTCCAGTCCCCTGATCATCCTCGTGGCCCTCCTCTGGACTTGTTCCAACAGCTCCATGTCCTTTTTATGTTGAGGACACCAGAACTGCACACAATACTCCAGGTGAGGTCTCACGAGAGCAGAGTAGAGGGTCAGGATCACCTCCTTCTACCTGCTGGTCACACTGCTTTTAATGCAGCCCAGGATATGGTTGGCTTTCTGGGCTGCAAGTGCACACTGTCGACTCATGTTCATTTTCTCACTGACCATCACCCCCAAGTTCTTCTCTGCAGGGCTGCTCTGAATCTCTTCTTTGCCCAACCTGTAGCTGTGCCTGGAATGGACTCGTCTTCCTGAGGGATTCTCTGCTGTCTTTGAGGTTGACCATCCCCTAAGCTCTCAATAGGCAGGCTGATACCTCTTCAGTCATATTGGTTATCTGAACTGCTCTGCTCTTAGATCTGTTCCTTGATACCCTTGCTGCTTAAGTTCTAGCAGCAGAGAGCAAGGGGTTGTGCTTCTTTACCTTCCTCAGGTAAAGAATGATGGGGACCTCTTGTTTCCTTCCTAAGACCTAGGAGAGCCTATTAAAGCTGGGTATCTGTATCCAAATCAGACCCTGGTGCAGCTGAGTGAAAAATGTTGTGGCCTGGGTGTAACTGGAGAAACTAATGTTTTTCCTCTCTCTTCATTGGCCCAGAATGGGGGACTTGAAGAAAGGCCAATTGCTGTTTTTTCTTCAAACTCTCCAGCGTTTGAGACAGAATGAATAGAGATGCTCATTGCGTTTGACCAACTGTGTAACAGCACCGGCTGTTCTCAGGCAGCCTCCTAGCTGCAGTAAGAGTTGTGCTGCATCCTTTTCTGCTACACTTAATTTGCAGTTATGTTTGAAATTTTCTCCTTCTCAAGGACAGGTTTAACAGCAGAATTTGATGGGCTTAATGCTACACAGTCCTGGCAAGTGATACCTGTGGAAATTTTGTTCTCTCTTAGCAATAAAAAAAGTGCTGTATTGTCTTCTTTACCAGTAACAGGACAGGACTGACATTGCTGTTTCCATGTTGCTGAGGAAAACAAAGAGCAAGCCTCACGCCCCCTGTCCCCCTACTTACATGTTAAAAAGAAGCAATAACAATGGGATTTATAGGGAAATCTGTTTTACTCAAGATTGCAGTCAGGTACCATTTTCCAGTGGACTGGCACAATCATATTTGTGATTGTGCTGAGTCTACACGCGTTGCCACGTAGTTGTATTAATATGGGAAATTTGGGAAAGTATGCTCTCTAGAAAGTACTATTAATAGTGCTGTTACAGCATGAAACATACTGCATTAGCAACAGTGTCAGTAGTACTCCAGGAACTAATCTAATTCCTTGAACAAACTTTTCAGGAGATTTAAGAAAAACATTTATTTTTTAAAAGAAGGGTGAACATAGCACTGCTTGTAAGGAAAGCAGACAGCTGTGCGCCTGGAGTTGGTTTTCCCAGTATGCTGCAGGAGAGGTACGTCAATCAAACTGGAATAAGTCTAAGGGGAGGCAGAACCCTCTGTCTTTGTGCATGCTAGTCTTCCATGGCTTCAAGCGTTGACATTGTCTGAAAGCAAAAAAAAACAATCTGTCCATGACTGCATGGAAAAGTCCCTGAGCAATTTCAGCCCCATCTTTGGTAGAAAAATAAAAATGTCAAGTTTAAGGAGTGACCTTTAAGTATCACACAGTGCAGTAAGGTATCATTGAATTACCGGGTTGGCACCAGCATCTTTACTTGAGTCAGCTGTCCTGCTGAACACAGAATTGTGTATCTTTTCTTACAGCACTTTCGAGTATTATAACTAATACACAAACTCCCTCTGCTGGCCTTGCAGCGGAGGAGACTAATGGCAAAGCTTCTGTTAGGTTGACCAATTTTGGCAACTTATTTTGATGCTTTCTGCAGCTTCAGAGAAAGTGTATGATCAAATTCATGTAAATGGCTTTTCTGAAGTGTGGCAGAGAGGTTTTATGTGTTAGATACATTTTTATTTCCATGCACAGAGGGAGTTTTTTCCACAATAATGTATGTGTAGCTGTTAACTCTTTAAAGTACTGATGCATCAATAACAAGATAATTATAAGTGGCACTCAGTAATGCCTTCTGTTACATACAGGAAAGAGGTCTAAGAAAATAAATACAAATCTTCTAAAAGAATTAAGAGCTTACAGTCCTCAAATATACTTATGCGGTTCTATGTAGCAGTGGTTTTCCTAAGGCAAATTATAAGCCAGGGGGCTTGTAGCAGGCAATCAGAGGAACGATGAAGTGCTGGCAGTTTTACTGTAATTGACAGCAAAGAAGAGCTTGTCCTCCTCCTTTCAGTGTAGTCCTCAGGGTCAAGATTTCTGTCTAAGGTTTTTGAAAGGTATCTAGGGCCTAGCACTGTCATAACCAATATATTACAAAATCTCTCTTAGGAGATTGAAAGGAGATGTGAAATTATTTACTTCTAAAATCTAAAGATTGAGTAAGACTGCTAACAACAAAGGATGATGTTCTGTGATTGCTGTAGACATGGTACTTCCTCACTTTTAACAGGGATTTACTGAATAAAGTACCTGCCTTAAATAATTCACAGATTTGTGGAGTGCCCTAATGGGAGAAGGCATATTGACTGCAGTAGCACAAGAGAAAAATGGAGAGACTTTAGAAACACGGTGGCTTTTTAACTGTAAGTAGGGCTTCTAGGCACAGGCAGTAGTACAAATATGAAGCATTAAAGTGCTGCTGAACTGATACGGAAATTGCAGGGGAAATGAAGAATGCATGCATTGCAACCCTTGATCTAGTAAGGAAACTAATGAACACTTTTAATGCAATAGGACAGGTTGTGGTTTCTTTAAAAATGCAAAAAGAGCTGAGATATGAAACAATCAGCAGTATATCTCTTAGTGTCAGTACTCTTTTGGCCGAGTACTGACATGATAAAGAATAATTTTACCTCCTGTGTAGCCAGCTCGTATTAAATGACATTCAAGAAATTTCTCAAAAAAAAAAAAAAAATATGTATAGCTGTCTCAAGCATGAAATTATTTCTGGGTAGCATATTCTCATTTTGGCTTTATCCTTCACCAAAGCATCTGACAGTGTTCGCTAGACAATGTGATACCAATTTGTGATTTATCCTTTTAAAGCCTTTGGGATGATCACTCTGTTTGCTGCCCCTAATGAAACATATTGTGTCAATAATTCACAGGGGCAAAGAGGCATTGCCAGTACAATGAAATTAAAATGAACTTTGTCAAACCAGCTGTAGTTATGATTAATGTATTCTATTGTTGGTTTGGGCATAAGCTTTTAGCTTCTTTCTTAAAGATACTGTGAGGTAGCATACAGAAACTAGCCAGAGATGTTATTTCTTGGCAAGGTGAAAAATCTGAGGGGATTTTAACACAGAATTGGTTGAAATACAGTGTAGCAAGCCAGTGGTGATCTTAAGTGTGATTTCTGATCAATCAACCTTTGAGAGGCCAGTAATAATGACCGTAAGTGAGGGTTTCTGTTCCAACCAACCATTTCCTAGAATAAGAAGCAAATACAAATGCCCCATATTTATGCAGAAAACAGGCATCAGCCCTACAGTGACTGTAGATTGAAGCACTTGGCAAGAGATAGTTGAGTCAGCACAAAAATTTTCTCATTTAGTTATTAGTTAGGACACATCTCCTACCTGCCTTAAGCATTCAGGTCCATCCAAGTGGCCAGGGAGAAAGTTGCTTTCAAGATACACAGGTTATTTTCTTTTCCATTTTCTTTGGTAATGTGGAAGTGGGTCAGAGTAGGTTTGTTTCTATCATCCATTCTAATAATGATTTTAAATACAATTTTTTGTCTGGCTTAGCATGTGGGCTTTCTTTGCATTCTGAAGAAAGGTGATATTTGTTAGCGTATTTCATTATGCCAGCCAAAAAGGTATACTATGTATATACTTGAGTAATCATAGTGATTGTTTGCCTCTTTACACTTACTTTATGTTAAAAAATGGTGAACAATTCATTTCTTGCTAGTGATACTTCTTTGTTGTACAAGGCTGGATTTGAGTAGAAGTTTAAATCCATTTAAAATACACAATCAGCATTTTAAAATGGCCATTAATTGAATTTAAAAACTAAATGCCCTGAACATAAAAATAAGCATCAGAAAACATGGTATTGAAAGACAGTTCATTTATTAAGTAACTGAACTGACGAAGATTGATTTTTCTAAACAGTGTGCCTTTGCCTTCCAGAATTACAGCTAGGAGATCTTATCATTCACATTTATTTTCAAAGGGTTACCTTACTAAACCTTTTACAAAGTACAGAATTCAAAGGATTAAGTTCCAAACTGCAAGGTGGCAAAATAAGAGCTCTGGAGAGAATGCAGCACCTCTCGTTGTGTCTCTGCTCTCATTTGCTTAGGAATTAAATTCTTCCTTTAAATTCATTGAAGCTGAAACAATTCATTTAAAAATTACTGGAAATGAGTGAAGTCTCCAGATGTTAAAAGCTTATTTACTTCTACTGCAGTAACATTAAAGATCAGTAAATAAGATCAGAAGTAGGCTGTTCTCCAGGTTCTACAAATATCATAGGTATTTGAAGCAGCTGTAATAAAATGTCTTGTTAAGAGGAAGCAAAGTAAAATGAACAAACAAGATTTTTCAGCCATTAGTTTTCAGTCAAGTTCTAAGTGATACTAATTATCCATAGCATCTTTTACATGCCAAATGAGACAGTATGGTTTATAACAGATGTTGCCTCCATACTTAATGCTAACAGAATCTGTTAAACTTGAAGTAATTGCAAATCCTATTATAACATAGACATTTTAAATACATTACCTTGATGTTCCAGTTAGTTTTAGGATTACTATTTATCTTGTCAAGCCTATTTCTATGTATCTTTTTTTTTTTTCTGCTGCTTCATTTTTCTTTTTTCCTTTCACAGTTCTTTTTTCAAAAGTTGAAATACATATTTGCAAAGTACAGCTGCTGTACAGGCTTTTGCCTAAAGCCAACACCCTACTTCAACTGAATTATTGGAATGACCTAGGTATTGATCAGTAATGTACAGATGTGGTTGACACAGAGGAAATTGCCAGTGATTGCAGTGAATTGCATATAACTAAAGCTGTAGTTAAACCTGTAAGACCAATTCCTGTCTGAATTCTTTAGGTCAGTAACTTGGAAAAGTCATTTTCTGGTGAAATATACTATTTGCAAATCTTACTTACATTTGACACCACTAAGAGTAAGGCATTTGTTATTTCTTAGGACTGCATTAAAAGCAGTGTTGACCTGTTCATGATAATAAAGTCTTATAAACCTAGCTAGCCTGCCTTCATAGAAACTTTTCTTGCACTTCATTTTTCTTAGCATTTTCTTGAAATAAGAAAGCCTGATTGTTCTACTAAGATGTTTCTAAAACCCACATATGTAGTCGTGATTTTCAGTAAAATTTAGTACCCTCTTCCTTGCATCCTCTTCTCTGTCTGCAGAAAAACCTGTTCCCATATGTCTGTAACATTTACTTCTCTAGGTCTCTTTTCCACTGTCTTCTCCTAATGTCTCTTCCTCTAGTCTGGAGGTTGTTGTCCTGTAGCTTGCCTGCTGCTTGTTGCCATCTTCCATCAGACTGATGGATCTCTGGGAAGGAAAGGCAGGAGCCCTTAGTGAACCTCTTTTCACCTTTTCGTAAGCTAAAGGTGTGGCATTCACTTTCCTGAGATAGGATGAAACTCTGTTTTTAAGAAACATTATGTAAATTTACTGGCTTCAGTAAGAAACTGTTAATAATGATACACATTATGACATGCTTGTAAGATTAAAGGCAGTACCTCGTCTTGTGAACCAGCAAAAAAGCAGAGTCCTGAAAAATGTCTAAAAATAAAATTATTATAATGGACTTGATGTTTGGTTTGATGTTTCTGTTTAGGTGCTGACCCCAGCACAAATAAAATCAATTTGCCTGGCCATACTAGAATCAGGAAAGCAGTATGCAGTGAAGAAGCGGAAACCATTCCCACTCATGTATTCCTACTATGGAACAGAGTACCTTGGTGAGTACAACACACTGACTACTTTGAAACTGATGCTGAGCCAGTCGATGTTTCAGAAATAAACTATGTAAAACATACAGTGTGGGATTTCTGATTTGGGGCCATCTAACCTCCTAGAACTGCTAACTGGGACTAAGGAGCTGGAAGGAAGTACTAGTGCTGCCTAGCAGTGGGGAAGGCTGGGGTACCTGTGCCACACCAGGGGAGCAGCAGGCAGCAGTTTATTTTAAGGGTAAATATACCCTTGTCAGATGGAGGCAGTGAGAGGTGTGGTGACCATGCCTGCGTGCAGAAGGTTATCAGAGAGAGCTTTCAGTATATGATTCTATGACGTTATTTGTAAGCTCCTGTTGCTATGCAGGGACTTGCAGAACATTTTTGGCTGTAGTAGTGCAACTGAAGCTTATGGTGAGTTCGTATCCATCCTGAGCAGCTTTGTTGAAGTTCATCTGAAGCAGTAGTGAAAGATCACTGAGCAGATCCCTAGTGGGGTCCTCAAGGCACAATATCACACTGTAAAAAGTAAGATTGATTTGAGATCTTAGTGAGTTCTCTGGCAGGGGATAAGTCAATGAGTGGTGCTGCTCCACAGACCTGGCAGACAATTCTTGCACTGAAATTTAGGTTTTAGCTGACAGATACTGTCTGTCAGCAACTGGGAATACCATTTATGGTCCAGTTTAAATTTGGGTTCAACAAGTGGAGTTTCAGTCATATCAGAGTCAGAGCAGAAACAATTCATACCTATTTTTGCATGGGTAGGGGAACTGGGAATGAAAGAAGTATTAACAAATCAGTGTTGTGCACCTAGAAAGCTTTTATTCCAAGCACTATTGTAATAGGCATAAAGAAAATGAAAGAGCCATGCACTTGACAAGGAAATCAGTCCCAAGGGAAAGTTGCTGTCAGGTGGAGGTAGGATCTAAACCTACCCTGTAATTTGACTGTTTCTATTCTTTACAGGTGCAGCTCATGGGCTTTCATCAATCCTTCAGATGTTACTTTCCTATTATGAGTACCTGCAGCCAGCAGATCAGGAGCTTGTGTGGCAGAGTGTTGATTTTCTTATGGACCAAGAACAGAACAGCAACTGGCCTCCTGAGCTGGGAGAGACAATTGAGCGGGAGAATGAGCTTGTACACTGGTGTCATGGAGCTCCAGGTTCTTTTCCCATTGATGCTATGAATAGCCAAATGCTAATCACATCACTTTTCAATGTTAGGTGATTCCATGTAGAAGATAGTCCAGGTTAAATCTGACCAATTTTGATGTTTTATGATACACAGGGAAAATATTCAGGTTTTTTCTCCAGTTAAGAGTGTTTCAGTTATTGCTGAAGCAGATGGAAAATAAGTGTATTTTCTGCCTTAAAAGCATAGGTGATCACAGCTGAAAGAATTCTGTTGATCCTGAACTGTGTTTTTTCTGTTTTTGCTCCCTTTCATTATCAGATCTCAAAAGACTGGTTCAACTGAGTCAAAAGACAGTGTATGGGTAGGCACAGAAATAGTGTGCAAAAGAACATTGATATAGACACATCAGTGAGTTCTGGGAAGGCCTTCAGAATAGCTTCCCCCCCCATCAGAATCAAAGTTTAAGCTGCTCTTACTACATGGATAAGGCATAAATTTTACCAAAGTATTTTAATGTGAAGGGGAGTTTGTACTAGCAAAAAAGCCTTTTTTCTCAAGGTTACCCATATAAAAATGCTTCTCAGAGATAATCAATCCTTAGTTTGGGTTCATGAGGTAAGGCTTGTGTCTGTCAGTTCAGAATCTAATCCTATACCTTAGCAATTTTGATAAATAATGCTATATATTGAAATAGCCTTTATACCCCCCAGGCAAAATTTTATTGCTAACTAGACATGTTGGCTTGGTAATATGAACCTACAAGGTTACAAAAAACCTTCCATTTATTAAAGAACGTCCATGAGTACAGATACATTGCTTTTAAAGGTGTTCTATTTAAATTACAAGAAGTACATTATAATTAACATCCCCTAAATGTGCTTTCTGCTGATGCTTTATCTTTTTGTTGTTATGGTTAAGGAACAAACTTCTTGCACCACACTCTAATGAAGTAAAGCCGGCTTTTGTTTAATAAACTTTTTTTACTTTTAAAAGGAAAAAAATTACTTCTGCAGCATGGCTGGCCTAGTGATGGAGGCTGCAGGGAAGATGCCCTCTTTGTTTCAGCATCTTGAGAGTAGTTTTTGACTTGGATTTAACTGTTAGTGGAGACGTATGCAGTGAGACTTGCCCAAAGAGACAAAATCCCAAAGCACATAAAGAAGTTACTTTAGGAGACATTTGGAGACATGCAAATACATGAATCAGTGTAATTCTTCCCCAGAAGATCCTGTATCCCGTCACTGGTTTGGGGTCATAATACACATGTAGCTTACAAGAACACTTTTCAGCTACTTCAGTGTCTATTATATTCAGACCACAAGTAAGCTGTTCTAAACATTTCCTTAGGCGCTTGATTTCATTCTGTGTTATATGCATTCTTTGAAGATTACCATAAAGTGACCTGTGCAGTGCTCTGTTAAAAATAATAGTTAATTTATTCAAAACCCCTCTAAAAATAAGCCAAGTTGTTTGTTTGGTTGGTGCTTTGTTTTGTTGGGTTTTTTTTAACAGAAGTTCGTATGTGTAACTATTTATAACTAGAATAAAGCAGTATGGGCTCCACTTTAAAAAAAAAAAAAAAAAGCAAGTTTCTTTTTCTCATTTGATAAAAAGTTATCTGTTACCAGTGTAAGAAATTATCTTGCCCATCCTTGTGTCAGTGTAAGTAGATGAGGTATATGGAGATTTGAAACCAATAGAAGATAGCACTAAGTTTACTGTATTAAAGGCAAAAATATAACTACTGTTCTAAATTGTTAGAAGACTGGGAATGTTAGAGTAAACCCTGAAATTCAGTAATGCATTGAAAAGATTGAAGATGGTTGTGTCACATGGGGTGGATAAATACATCTTAATATATGCTCATATGCTTTTTAGCATACCAGATACTCTCCCCTCCATATATAGCAAATAGATATGTAACATTGACATGTGCAGAGCATAAGACTGCAGGTTTTAAGTGTATTAATCTTTATCTTATTATGTGTTCTAAGAGACTCTTGGCCTACTTGTTACAAAAGACAATCTCACTGCTATTTTCTTAGGCATTGCGTACCTGTTTGCCAAAGCTTACCTGGTTTCCAAGAAGCCTCAATATCTGGACACTTGTATCCGCTGTGGAGAGCTAACTTGGCAGAAGGGACTGTTGAAGAAGGGACCTGGAATATGTCATGGAGTGGCTGGTAGTGCTTATGTGTTCCTGCTGCTCTATAGGCTCACTGGAAACTCAAAATACATATACAGGGCACAAAGGTTAGAATTCCAACCTTTCTGGATTCAGGGTAATATTTTCAGGAACATTTATAAAGCTGTGCAGAGACTTTGATCACCACCTTTAGATGTAACCTGAATGTTTAAGCCTCAGGTTCAGTTCTACTTATGAGTTGTGTGGCAGGCACACTCTGCAGAGAGCCCTGCAGTCCTGCCTCCAGGCTGCCTGCAGCAGGAGGAGCATCAGGTTCTCCCAGGGTTCCCTCCCTCGCTCCCTGAGAGCCTGTGCTCCTTTGAAGGGAACTGTGGTAGTTAGGTAGCAGTGGTGTGCATCCAGGTCTCATTCTGACATGAGGTTAGAAAGCAGCCAAGTTGTGTACCTGTGTCCAGGAGCAGAGCAAAATGTCAATTTTTTATGATTTTCAGAACATTTAACTCTATCCCTTGCTACTAGAAGTGGAAAATAAGTATAGGAACTGCTTTGCTGTTACAGTTTTTGAATTTATCATTCCCATAGCCAGTTTGACATTGTGCTGTTCAGCTTAGCTAGTGGGGCTAATTCCATTTTGTCCTGATGCAAGCAAGTATGGTCCACTGAAAATTCTGTCACAGTGCTGCAATTATCTTTAATTATCTTTCTGCAACTTACAGTATTCAATGTTTGTTACTGGCAACATAGACAAATGAGGGGTAGTATAGTAATTAGGGTGACTTATTTTCAGCCATTTGCTTTGAAGTGAGAACATCTTATTTGTGTAGTTATTTCAGCATTACAGAATTTGGTGCATCGATGTGAAATACCGCTGGCATCCTGCTGAAATAACAATTGAGGTAAAAGTTATTTACAAGTGCGTTTAAGGGTGTCTTACAGAAATCAGAAAAAGCTTATCGCTCTTAAACCAGCATAGCACACATACAGATTGCAAAGGTTTGTCTCTTCTAGATCTGTTTCATGTGGAAATTGGGTAGTGTAAAAATTGCAGATAAGATTACATATTGAACATTCTATTTTTTTAATCATTGAATGTTATTAAAATAATGCTTTCAAACAACAAGTAAGTAGACTTAGAGGGAGATCAAATAATAACAAACCTTTTTTTTTTCTTCTTCTCCTAGGTTTGCAGAATTCTTATTTACAGAAGAATTTAAGGCTGGTTCCCGGGCATTAGAAAGTGTATATAGTCTGTATGAAGGTTTCTCAGGAACTGTGTGTTTCCTGACTGACTTGCTGCAACCCAACCAAGCCGAGTTTCCTCTCTTCAGTGTCTTTGTCTAGAGAGCAACATTCTCCAGGGCCACATCCTGATGGGGATGGGAGAGGACACCTGAAGTTTCACCTATTTGTCAAGACAGGCTATTTACAAAACAAGCCAGTGGTACCACTAATGCTAGCCTTAACATAGCTGGGAGTCAGGTGGAAAAAGAAACTACAATTGGGCTTTGGGAGGGAAATGTGTGGTCAAAAAAAATAGGACAGTGAAAAAAAAAAGGGAGGGGGGAAGTGACTGAATCTGATGTGGATATTTCACTGTAGTAAGAAGCAAAATCTAATTACTCAAGTGAGAGAGAAAGGGGCATTCTCAAACCTTTAATTTGGTGGTTACATTGGATTTAAAAAAAACAAAAAGCAATCTAGAATTACAGGGATATGCAAAGAAGGAATGGTGATGCATCCAGTAGGTTTTAAAAAGAGACTTGCAAAAAACTTCATGCAGCAATGCACTTACTGAAAAGGGTGTCATAGACATGTCACTACACTGCACAAAGGCAAAATCTGGGATTTTTTACCTAAATAGTAATACGTATTAGAAATACCTGTATCCTGGAACTCTTTTGTCTTCATGTGTGTATAATGATGTTTATGTAGATAGCTATATATTTAGCCTGCAGTTTTACAGGTTCATTTCAGCTAGTGGGGTTTCATGTGTGTAAATGAGAACTTAATGTGACCCTTCCTTTCAGAGCTCAGTCTGTCATGAGGAGCTGGTCTCCTAACTGATTCACTGTAACTGTGTCACTTCTTGTCAATACTTTCCCTGTCACAGGGAAGATGAATGGAGCCATTGAAAAGACTTGGATTGAAACGTTCTATAGCAAAGAAACAGCAGGCAGATGCTTTCTTCATGGTACAACATTACTAGATAAGTCTTGTTCAGTGGTACAAAAAAATTCCTTTAAAAATTAATTAGTTATAGCGGCATTCCTGATCAATAGCATATGTATTTTAGAGAAAGGAAAATCTGTTTTCCCTGATGAATTATTCACTACAATCCCTGCAAACTGAATGCAAACCTTGGGTGGCATACTGGTCTTAAAACCCCCCTGATAATAAATTTCAAATGTTCTTCTTTTCCCAATTAACAAATTAACGTGTATGCCCAAATGATTTGCAGCTATAGAAATAGACGGGTTGCTCAACTCTAGTTGCACTAGCACTTAAGGTTGCAATTATATGCTGGTTTATACATATTATATATATCACATAGTACTTGAAAGCTAAAGAAAACACTAACATAGATTTGTACTAAAACCTATAAAATCAATATCTGTATTTAAAATATATTTAATATTTATTTATTTATTTATTTTTATGGCAATAATGTAATGCAATTACCTTTAAAGACAGGTTGGGAAGACCAGGATGTCGAAAGATGGAGTTAGGGTGAAAATTTTGTCATGCATGCACTGCCAAACAATGCAGTCTCTCTTTCTGCATTCTCAGCTGGAGGATATTACAATTCTTATTTTTAATGGCTAGTGGACTAAAGTCCCCATTTAATTTTGGTAGTCCTTGATCAGGCTGTACATGGGAGCCAGGTCTGACAATCCTTCCACATTTTAATAGAGTAATCTCATTCCTAATCTTGCCACTTATTTTAAAGAGATATCTTGCATTGTTATGAGCTGCAGATTACAACTTCTATTTTGTCTTGCACTGTGCAGCTCTAATTAGTTAGTCATAGAAGTAACCATATTTCATTAATGAATAAAGCAATGCAGTTCAGTATCAGTTTGTCAGGAATTTAGGGATTTTTTGGTGAGTGGAAATGTTAAAATTCAGTGTAGAGTTGCTATGTGTTTACTTATTTGTGGGATAAAAGATCTTCTAAGAAAGCCATTAATGTCACTTTGTTACTCTGAGCAGTGAGATGTGTACACATAGGAGCTACACCAGCCCCAGCGACAAGTACAGCAGCTACCCAAACCCCAACAATTTCACAGGGAGTTATACACGTGAGGCTAAATCAAAAAGTCGATGGAGATGTGCACGTGCTCTGCCCAGCCATGCTGAAGTGCTCCTGTTAGATCAAAGTCAATTATCAGTAGTGGAGATTGTAAGTCCATTAGGATTTTTATCCAGTTGCTTTCTGTAATGCATGCGTCTCATATATTTCATAACCAGAACCTTTTTAAAGAAATGTTTAAGTAAGGTAAAACTGGGCCTATGCACTTTTCCCCTGTGCTAAATAACTTTTCAGTCTCAATTTTTACTGGGGGGTATGTCACTCAACTAAAACATGTAACATGTAACATTTGTGCTATAGCATTTCAATAGCTACTGTAACCGTATCCTATCTTATTGTAAGACAGAGAACTAGCTTTTGCCATGATCAGAACTCAAGCTGTTGCAATCTGCATATATTGCCAATCCTTTTATTTAGAGATACAAACATCAAACAGAAACATCTAGCATTTTGATAACTACACCCTCAAAAAACACAATCAATTGCAGACTTAAGCCTTAACAGAATCTACATGTATCAGAATAGTAATAATGACCTTTTGATTTTGTACCCAGTGCCTACTTTCCAATAATCAGTGGGCCACGACATTTAATTGTTTCCAGTTAGTTATTTCTCAGGAGATGCTTGAAGAAAATCTTTGCCAAAACCTCAGTAAACCTAGAGCACAGTATATCAGTACAGTAACTTAGATCTTGACCAGGTCATTAATGCTGATACTGTAACATATACCACATACATATATGTTATTATTTACCATAATAACAGTACATGAAATCACTCAATTTTATTATGCTTAACTTCCAATGACCATATGTCTGTTTATCTTTTAATGTAATTCTTCATAAATGGTAGGAAATATACATTAAAAGCTCAGTGTCAGTTTTCTAGTGGTTTCCCCTCTGTGTCTCTTTGTAGAAAAAATTCTTTCTGTTTTACATTAAAATGAGACTATAAACTGCCACGTGTTGTGTTCCAACAGCACACACCAAACAAATCTTCTGTACCTGCAGCCGTGCTTTGTATATGAAGCCATGTGGTTGGCTTCATTTGAGAAAGAAAATAGTTACTTGGGTAACAGTTAATCCATTCAGCAATGAGAAAACCCATGCAACCACCCAGTTTTCAAAATTTAGGTCCTAAACCCCTCTGTAAGTCATGCAAGTTCAGCACTGACTTCATCAAGGGCAGCATGCAAACTTTGTTTACTGATAATTAAGGTCAGTTACAGTAACATAAGTATCAAGTCTCATGGGATACAACTTGTAAAAATCTTGGAACATAATTATTCATCTGTTTCATCAGACATGGCAGTTTGAACTTTATGGCTTTTCTCACCTGACCTAGCTAGGTTAAGGTGGCTACTAGACATGCTGTAGCCACAGCTGCTGAACACAGTCTAAACATACCCCAGGGCTCTTCTGAAAATACCAATCATTAAATGTGCAGGTTTTTTTCCATCCTCTTCCTCCTCTTAATTTTTTCCTTTGTATACTATGTATGCTGTAACATACATGCTATTACAACCTTTAAGACATTTACAGGAAGGCAACCTGGGCAGAGCCATCAGCACATTTCAGTGCAATAAAAAAACATAAGGTCCCTTGTGTTCTTTCTTTACTGCTTTGAGAAATCGATCAACCTTTATTAGACATTGTCAGCAGGATGCTCTCTCCTCCTGCTCCCGAATTGGGCCCTGATAGACTGAAAAAGTGTATTCCTGTCCAGATTCTGCCATGGTGCTGTGACAAAAGACTGCATTAATGGAAAATTGAGAAGCCTCTTTCAAAGTGTAAAACAAAAGTCCCTACATCACATTTGCACATCAGTTTCTTGACTGTGTTTAGTTTATTAAGTGTAGGCAATAGGAATTTAAGTGATATACTAGTATTTCTGATTATGCTGTTTATGCAAAGAGTATGCATTCTGTGGGTATTGGTGCTTATTTGTGATGTACCTGTGTTTGTGTGTTGCTGTTTGTGAGTAAAGCCGTAGACTACAAATCAGTTTAAGGAGCTATATACTATTCATGATTTTTGGTAGGTCATCCATAGATTACTGTCATGGAATAATTTTGAGGGAAACTAGAACTGTAATGTCCAGATTTAGCGATTTCAGGATGTATAGAGCCAGACACAGTAAGTTTATTCAACAGTACAGTTCTAACAAATATAACTTAATTTTTTCCTGCTACTTACAACTTCTCAATATGATGACATACTCATTTTGTGCCACTGCTTTCAATTTCTGCTTTGTTTGCATTATTGTTTCCTTCAGTTTCCCTGCCTTTATTTCCCAACCTATGAATAACTTAAGAAGGCTGAAGCAGCAGCCCAGGTCTTTTGTTCTTGAAAATAAGATTGATTAATTTTGCTTGAGGGATGTTCCACTTACTTGCATTACATTATTTTACACTCCCAAGTGGTCTCACTGGCTCTGCCATTTCCCACCTGCCAAAGGAAAAAACATTATATTATCTAGCAACTGCTACTGATGTTTTACATCATTAAATACAACATAGACTTTCCAAGGAACATGTTCAGCTCTCTAGTATCTCAGTTGTATGAAAAGTCAAAACCAAGTGGAATGGCTACACATCCCAAAATACACATTTAAATAGTTCTGGGAAATATGCACAAATGAATGCAAGTAAAGTGGTTACCCTTTTTGCCACTCTGTGAAATTAAGTAATGCCACTTTAATGCTCTAGTAATAACTGTAAGGACATGTAGAGATTATGATGAGAATACTGATTAGTATTTTTAAAACACTGTGGAAAAAAACACCAAAATGTAGGTATCTGATATATTGAGAAACATACGGGTGCAATATGTGCAAATGGAAGCTTTCATAAGCAGTCAAATTTTTATTCTTACATCGTTATCTGCATATAGAGTTATAGCATCTGCCAATATATTGCACGTTTTATGCATACAATGACCTATTTTAGCATATGCATGCATTTTGAGAATATATCCTTGTTACTCAAACCTGTAAGATCCATGGACAGAGTCTATCTCTGAGGTCTGCTAAGTAAATCTTAGGTGCGGTAATCTACATACCTTGATTATTCACTGGCAGGAGTGCATATTCTAATCTGTATGAAGATAAGTATATCAGAATAAGAATCTCCCTGTAGGTTTGAAAGAGTAATCTTCCTATGAAGAACTACACTGATGAGCAATTGCCAGCAAAGAGCACAGTGTAGATTGCTCTATGAAAGGTTTTCAGTTTATATAAATGTCCTGGACTAAGAAGTAAGCAGAAAGCTAAATAGAAAAGAAATAAGAAAATGACCAAAAATTACACTACTGAGGGAACATATTTCAAAGCCATAAGTGAAAAATGCTCAGGGCCCAAAAAACCAATACAGCAATTTAGGGATATGAATAGGCATTTTCCAAGAGAAGAGCACAGTTCACTTCATTGCACGAACAGTGGCACAGTGTGCAAGGCTTTTTTGCTGCCTTGAACAGTGCTTCATTGCCACTATTGCAAAGTCATCATGTGCTGAAAAGAGTCTGCCTGTAAAGGAGTTGCCTGTAGCTGAACCTAGTGCCTACTCCAGTCATTTAATGAAAGTGATGTACCCTATTGATGTTTAGGCAGTTTAAAAAAATAGATCCAAGAAGCCAACATGCACCAATTTCTTGACCTAGGTCTGTAAGTTACTAAACCTCCTGACTAATTAGTCCTGTCACTGATGTCACTGCTGGTCCTGTACCCTGTATATTTAAAATATTTACATCATGCTCAGAAAAAAGTCTATTTATAAATAGCAATCTGCTTGAAAACACATAAATCCATATTTATTTTTAATACTTAAAAGAAAGTCCTTTGACTTCATTCATTGCATGACTCAAAAGAGACAGTGAAGGCATTGAGTTCAAATACAGCAATACCAACTAGAATGACAGAAAACTAATTAAAAACTCATTCTGCCTAGTGGTATAATGGTATTTGAATAAAACTTACAATACAGTGATATTCAGCAACAGCACTGCATGAGCACATGCATATTCCCCAGAAAGTTTCATGTAGAAGTCCTGACCTCAATTATGTCCCATAATGAAAAGAAATCCTATTCAAGAATTTATTTTTATTTCATATAGAAGAGAAAGCTTTATGACCACAAATTTAACTCTGCTTCTGTCTTCATTACCATGACCACACACAAAAGCTTTCCTGTAACAGTAGTCTGCTTTCAACGCTGATTTCATCTGTTGTGCCCATTTTAAGGGCCTAATATGCCACCCGCTGATGCCAGTGGTGAATCTCCACTTGATTGCAGGCATGCAAGGATAGGTCCTTCCACATGTGTGAAATAGGGGTAAAACTGCATCGTTCTGGTCCCTAAGCCTACAAACTTTCCCTTACAAGTGCCATGGAATTAGTGAGAGTTGTTCATCTAGTAAGAGGAAAGCACAGGTGTTTGCATATTTAGGGTCCTATTTGATAGGAGTTTTATACCCATTTTCCCCCAATATACATGGGTGCCAATACCAACAAAAAGTACAGGGAATTTAAATAGCATTATTTCACATTTAGCTTGTGCTGGTGACACTTGATTATTCAATATATTTCAACATGTGGTGTTCATTTCTTGAGTATATGCTGCACCTTAGATTGGTTTCTCAGTGTAATAGCCATTCACAGCCATAACATGATACAGACCCTTAGAATCAAGATTGATTTGATTCTTAGAAATGCACCTTATTGTTTAAAAGCAGGACCCCTGCTCTTCTAATGTTTTAAACACTGTGATCTTTCAAATGTGTTTATTGTATTGGTTTTGTATTGCAAATTATTATAGAAACTAGATTTTATAGCTTTTTAACAGCCATGATAATACTAAGCTTCATAGTGGCAGAACAACCTCTGTGTATATCCATATTATGAATCTTAAAGCTATGATTATATTTTGCCTTAAATAAAAGCCCAACCTTGAACAGTATGATTTTGCACTGGATTGCTTATTTCTGTACTTTCTTTTCATAGTGCTGGCAACTTTTCCTTCCTGAGCAGTCAGGGCTTAGGGCTCCGAAAGCTTTCCAGTGGTACTGTCTCATCAAAGGTAAAAGTCATTCATCTTAGAATCAGATAAACATCCAGGCTGCACATAGCAATTAGGTAAAACTGCCCTATGGTATCTCTCCCCCTGTGAGAGAAGATAGGTTGCTTTTGGCCTGTAGATTAAAGTTTTTCACTTAGGTGTTTGGCTGCGTGGAGGCCTCATAGCAGCCTTCCAGTATCTGAAGGGGGCCTATAGGGATGCTGTGGAGGAACTCTTCATTAGGGACTGTAGAGACAGTATGAGGGGTAACGGCTTCAAACTTAAATTGGATCTAAGGAAGAAATCTACTGTTAGGGTGGTGAGGCACTGGAATGGGTTGCCCAAGGATGTTGTGAGTGCTCCATCCCCGGCAGTGTTCAAGGCCAGGTTGGACGAAGCCTTGGGTGGCATGGTTTAGTGTGGGGTGTCCCTGCTTATGGGGGTTAGAACNTGTTCAAGGCCAGGTTGGACGAAGCCTTGGGTGGCATGGTTTAGTGTGGGGTGTCCCTGCTTATGGCAGGGGGGTTAGAACTAGATGATCTTAAGGTCCTTTCCAACCCTAACTATTCTATGATGCTATGATTCTATGATTTTCAGCCTCCTTAAAGCTCAGTGTACGTAGCCTCTTCTCTTTACAGAAAGACCCCTCTGCTCCCAGTAAAGGGTCCTACAGCATTTAGTTCACCAAGACCTGCCTATAATGAGGCTTATTGTCATAATGAGCTGAACTCAATTGGAGGTGTGAAATACAAATTCACTCCTCAAAATGAGATAAAAGGTTTTATTGAGGGAAAAAGTCAATAAAGCAAAAGCAAACAGCACTGGGTGCATGACTGTAGCCAGAGGCGCAAGTGATTAGTATTTGTTACAGGTTTATAGACTTTTACATTAGTTACATACATATTCATAATTCCCATGAAATAACTCATTCAAGTTTAGTGGGGCCACTAAGTCCTGTTATCTCACCACAGTTACAACACAAACATTGTTCTTTAAAGCGCTTTAGAAGACTAGTGTGAAACAATTAACTCATGTTTAGTGGGCCACTACATTCCAGAGACTTACAATATAAACATTGTTCTCTTTCTACATCCTAAGTTAAGCTAAAAAGTACTTTATGTTTCTCAGGCAAGTAGCTTTTCTTATATCAAGACCCCCACCTTTCTTTTTACCTTACANGAGACTTACAATATAAACATTGTTCTCTTTCTACATCCTAAGTTAAGCTAAAAAGTACTTTATGTTTCTCAGGCAAGTAGCTTTTCTTATATCAAGACCCCCACCTTTCTTTTTACCTTTACAATTTCTTTTGCTATGAGACTCTGGTTCCCCTTTAATCTTTCTTTTATCATAGTAACCCACAAATAAGAAATAATATCACAGTACCGATATTGCTGCTTAGCTTGCATAGTCGTGAAGTCTCATTGCACCCTTTTTTTCCCTCTGCCTTGATATCCACATGTTGCCTTTTGTCTTCTACCTGGATTGTATGTTGTCTAAGGCATTAACCAGATAGAAAAGAGAGACAATGCCCATGTCTCTTGGGTGCTCTAACGTTTGAACAATAGCTGTACTAATGGTATCTGTTCAAGAAAAAGAGTGGGACTGGCAGTCAGAGACGGATAAAGTCAGAGGAATAAATAGTGATACTTTAAACCTACACCGATACTCTTCCAGGACACTCTAAGTAAGATCAGAGGGAAACTCCAGTAAGACAGAAAGAAAGCAGAGGATAAGACTTAAGTAGAAATCAGGAAACGTTTCCTCAACTTGGCCATTACAAGCGGAGTATTGAAAAGCTGCAAAGAAAGGCATTATGGCTAATTCACACAAGTTCATGCAGTACATCCCTGTTTTATTTCGGTTGCATTGCAAAGAGAAACCCAAACGCTAAACAAAAAAAAGCCACACTGCTTTAAAAACACTGTGCATTTTTAAATTTCTTTCTGTGGCATATAGCTACTGAGATATGTAATTTTAAATTCTGATGATATTAGTGATAATTTCAAGGAATGCATTATTCATTGCTACATCCTGAAATACCCAGCTATTTCCTCTGATGCTGCTCCACTAGGAAAGAAGAGCTGATCTCCAAGGTTCAAACTGAAGAACTGTGACTTAATTTTGCATTTTCTGTTCCTTTTATCTGCATTTCTGAGATGCTACCACTGTGAAATTCAGCTATAGATAACAGATTTATAATCTATTTCTTAAAGATGCAGGAGAGAGAGACAAAATGAAAATTCTTCACCCCAGCGAGTGATTTAATTTTTGAACCTCTCTCCTTTCCTGAGAGAAGTCCTAGAAGTTTAACTGGGAAAATTGGGATGACAATAAAAATTGACAGAGAGGAAAAGAGAGAGCCAGTTGAGGGGCACAGTCATGACGGCAGCGTTGCAACCTAAACCCAGCCTTTTAAATCCAATAATCAGCTTAGCTCTGGCATATCACAGGGAT